>NIVC01003567.1:0-90927 GCA_002269645.1 Macrostomum lignano
CGTACTTAATGATGAAATATTTGTTAAAACTGACGTTTTCAACTTTCAATTCCATTTTTTTACCCCAATTTTGCGCATCTGCCGTTGTTTTGAGATAAATGTGCACTACATTGCCGCAATTTCAAAAGCGGCTCGCTGCAAAGTGTATTGGTTGTAAAATCAAGCCACTGAAGAATCGCTTCTTGTTGTCGTCTATGGCCTCTATGGCCCAAAAGGGGTTCTATGGAGCAAACCACAGACCCTTTTTGGGGCATAGACAATGAAAAGCAAATTCTTCAATTAGCTTTATTCTACACCTACACTAATGATTAAATTGCCTGCTCTTTAACTCGATTAAATTGGAAAACGCCGTAGTTTAACAGCTTGTACTCGACGCGACTACTTTATTGCCTGTTAACTTTTTACTATAGTTCATTCCGAACAACGTGACAGCCATGTTGTGACGGTTTCATTTCTTGTACATAATTTAGTGTGCCGTCGTAAAAGTAGCGATAATTTTTGCAAAGTAACTCGTAATTATTTGCATTTATTGTAATTATTCTATTTAATTTACAAGTACATCTGCACGTATTGTTTGACATGTTAAGCAGATAAAGTTTACACTATTTTGTTTCAATCTAATGCTCAATTTCAAATGATATATAAAAATGTTTTGAATTTCCCTGAAGCTGCTTGTCTGGTTTGTCGCTCGTCGCTCTTGGCTTTGAGTTGGCTTTAATTTATCATTTAATATATTGAATAGTTCGCAGATGTTCCACAGTATTTTCGACAGCTCCCTGTAATTCGCCTAGTTCACTATATCTCTTCATGCATGTAAATCCTGATAGACCGCTATAAAACGCATCAACATCAGCAAAAGAAAAGTACGCCCTAAGACCCCGTCACAACGTGTCAGTCGCCTGGGTTTTCGTTTAAACTACTTTGTTACGCTGATTTTGTTTAATGGTTTCGTTTTGTTTTGCTTAGAGAAGCGAACTAGAGAAATATGGGCTATTGTTATTTTAAATACCTTTCCTTGATTTACATACAGTCAGGTATCTGTTTCATCAAGTATCCAAGAATGCCGCGGAGCGGATCAAATTCGATAGGTCTACTCAGACAGGACGCGGTCCCGCAGTTGCCGTCACCGCCGCGAGTGTCCAGGCAGGCAGCCAGCGCCGATTCCCAGCCGCACACGCGGACCACCGTGTTCGGGCTGGCTTTCAACAGGCGCACACCGCGGCCGCCAGCTTGCCGCGCATGCCGCCGGTAACGTCGGAAACTCGCGGCGCAGCGCCGCCAACTCCAGCGACGTCTTGAGAGCTGCCTCCACCGAGACGAATCTCCGGCAGCAAGTGAGCCATGCCCGAGGGGCCGTGGCCGGGTCCTGACTGAAGACTCCGCCTGAGGATGTAACGAAAACGGCGCGCCGCAGGTCGAACGATTCGGCCAGCTTGGCAGCGAGGGCGTCGCCGCCGAGCACCGACCAGCCGATGATGGTCTCGTCAGTGGCGTCACGATCGAGAGCCAGCACGGCGTCTCCATGCAGCGCGGGCACGAACCCGGCCTGAAGGAGGTCACTGATGCGATCTACCAGTCCCGGTGGACAGTGCGATCCGACGAAATCGGTCACGTCGCTGAAGTGACTGCATGGCGACAGAACAGTGACTGGGATTCCGGCTTTCACGAGACAGGCCGCAACCCGGCCGGCTAGGTCCTGCACCGCCCTGCGAGTGTCGCAGAAGCCGAGGCGGCGTTGCTGAAGCTCCACCGGTGACAGCTTTGCCAGTTGACGAGCGTCGATGCCGTCGGTAAGGCGGGCGTCGGTTGCGTGCGGGTGGCCGCGAAGGAGCCCGCACCGTGCAGCAGCACCCAGCGAAGTCGTCGACGTCTCTGGACGTAGCCTGCGTTGCCGTCATGCGACATCAATCATCCACCTTAACAGCTTCAATAGCGGTGGCCAGCTCGGCCAGTCGGTCCAGACCGTCCTGGCGGAGCTGCTCACGGCCGGATTTGTCAGTCAGGCAGCTGCCGCCAACCTTCAGCACCAGGTCGATGGTGACTTTGGCTGTCGTCGAGCTGCTGGTCTGTGACATTTGGCTTCTCTTTTTGGCGATGATTTCTGTAATGAACACGAGATGGTTTGTAAACTAAGGGGTACGTGCAACTGTGACTCTACTTTAAAATATTGACTTTAGTTTCTTAGCATAAAAGTATATTACTTGTTAGTAGATGCTAGCGAGCATGACTAAACATTTTGATGATAAATCTGCTTACTCTTGTAATAGATACGAGCAAGCGTTTTTACGTTTTGTTTTACCTTTTTTACTTACGTGTACACATTGATAATGATACAAACAGTTTGGTTGCATTTATAAAGGCCTACAACAAATATCTTCTATCGAAGGTGTTAAATGCCACTACTTGAAACATTTATCTAGCTTGAAATATCTAGCTTACAGAGTCTGGTGGGGTCATGCGCAGATTGAAAGCACAGCGATACAAGACCGAAGCGCTAGCGTCCCGAGCTCTGGAGAAGCGAATGGAAACAGTCTTGAGACGGAGCGGCGATCGAACTTGGGCTCCCCAAAAACTAGGAGGTCTGGGAGGGGGCGGAAATTGCCTCGCTGGCAATGGCGGCTCGCCGGCGATGTTAAGAGACGCCGCACTGACGAATAAATGAGACGGAATGAGAAGGAGAATGGGAGCTAGAGCCCCAGGGGGCTGAATTTGATGATGGAAACAGCTGGGAGCATGCAATACGGGGTAAGAAAGCAGCAGCTAGGATATTAAGTCAAAGAACCTACTGGCGTGTGAGAGTGCACGCGCGCGCATGTGTTTGAGATTGTGTTCCTCATCGAACCCCGGGCCATGGGGAATCCCCTTCCCATTATGCCGCAGGGAGCGAGGATGCAGGGGTCAGAGATGCGGTGTTGCGGAAGGCTGGATTGTGGCCCTCCAATGCCAAAGAGAGAGAGAAAGTAAAGGGGGGAGGGGCAGACATGAAAGCTGAATTTTTTAGCTCGAATCCACGGGAGCGAGGGATTAAGAGTATTAGCAGCGTACAAGCTATATTGAGAATATAGGGAGAAATTCCGTCTCTGTACCTTTCTGCTCCCAAGGCCTTGGAGGCATTGCGAGACACCGAAGAAGAGTGAAAGGCCTAGTCTTGTAACCCCCATCCTATACTGTTAAAAACTGCTGCGTGTATTTAGCAAATATATTAATACATCTTACGCGCAAAGAATTTGGTGACGAGCTACAGTAGGGACAATGTCCCATTAGTCATTAGCACTGTGCTAAACCTTTTCGATGAATGGGCCGCCGAGGAGCTGTCACGTTGGAAACCTTCCCCACCCGCCCTAGTTGTGCGCACGCCAGACAGGTAAGAGCTGCGGGTTGCAGGTTTTCCCACCGGCGCCAACAACAATCGAAAATCCCACCTGTTGATGCCCCAATGCCGGGGCAAACGGAGTCAGTTGGAATTTTACCCGGAACAGCCCGCAACAAGTAAACCTTAAATGCATTACAGTCCATTCGCACTGCCTTGTCGTCTGCAGGTGTCACCAAGTTCATTTCGACCAAAAGAAAAGAAAATGTGTTAGGAAGTTTAATCTATATGCGTAGATGCGTTTGTTGTAGTTTAGCTTTTTGAAAAAAGTCCATTTGAACTTTTACTCCATTCTACTGGCCAGAGATTGACCGACTCGACAATACGAGTAATTTATTCTCCACCCCCCTTGCTTGTACAGCTGTCTAGTCTTCGCAGTCCAGAGCGTTCGAATAGCCAAAAGCTAAGACCGCTAGGACTCGCTCAGAGCCAACAGCGGTCAACACGCCATCCAGCTTCCACTCCAGGCGACCCATTCTCAGGCATATTTTAAGAGCTCAAAGCGCCCTAGGACGGGACTGGCCCTCACCCTCCTCTCCATGACTGCCTCCTTGGTCCTCCTCAGTTTATTGAGCTCTCCGAAGCAAGAGGATCGCTGGGCGGACGCGCGAGCTCCGGGCCAACAAAATAAAGAGGCTGCACGACCGAAAGAAGAAAGGGACAGATTTCTCATTTGTAAAATGGCCTGAAGAAAAAGCGGAAAGAGATGAGAGAGGGCGAGAGAGAGAGAGAGGCTTCAGTAGCTTCTGGCTCTCAGGAAACATTGTAAGTATGGGAGAAAGAATGAGAGCGAGAGTCGGGGAGAGACTGGGAGAGAGCGGGTTGGGGGGCGTCCACTTGCACTTTTGTCAAAAGCCAAAACAGACGTAGGACAGCAAGAGGGCTCGGGCTGATTCAATCTGGCTTGCAAAATTATTTATGCAGTAAAGAACGAGCTGAGACACGCATCAATAAATAACTAATAATGCACTGGTACCGCCGGCACTGCTGGGGCAGGACCGGCGCCTCACTGCTCACTATACGGACATGATTTGAGGTCTGGCAGGCCATCAGGCTTGTCGAGTTTTGCACGCAGCGGCTTAATCCTCGAGTTGCAGCGAGATCGCGAAAACACTGCTTCTACTAGCTACTATGCTTTAGTGCTTCTATAAGGGCAATCTCTTCTGGAGAAAGAGTAGAACGAAAGAGGGGGGGGGGCTTAATTCTGTTTGGCCTCCTGGGGATGCAAATGGGAAAGCGGGGAGGAAGGGACGCTTTGTGCTCGGGGACTGGGGATAGAAAGTTAAAATCGGCTCACAATGCTGATCACGCAGGGGGCGGTGGGAGAAGTTCTGCACAAAAGCCGAACCAATCGCACTTTCTGCAGGTCGGAAGCCCCAAAACTGTCACTACAGGTTTACGAAAGTTAACTACTTAGTAAGTTTATCCCAGTAACTAATGGAAAATTAAAAAAATATTCTTCTTTTGAACTCCGGTTATAAGAGTGAACTAGTTTATAGTGTAGCAACCCTATCTTGACGACGTGGGCCGATGTTTCCGACGTCGTTCTCCGTCTCCGTCTCCGTTTGCCAGCAACGTCCATCCAACGTCAGGTACATCGGATGAATCGCCGGACGTCGAAATGTTGCACGGAAGATAAAAAACGCGCGACAAGCACCACGTATCTGATATTACTACCGGCTATCTCGCTTGCTCACACCAAGCTTATTAAGTTGTTAGCTAATTGGCTGAAAAGCAGGCGGATTTAGAAAGGCATCGCTCTGCACGAATTGTGCCAAGTGACCATCAGTACTCCACTGCAAGCTCGGAAAAATTTCAATCACAAGCCGGAGAAACAGTTATTACGGAAATGAAAATTTGACACTATAAACTCATAGTAGAATAAAGTTATTGTTTGGAAAAAGCAATCATTAATAGGTAATTAGCGATCCTGAACAGTATAGCCAGCCAATGGACAGCAAAGTATTCTTATTTCCGCTTGGAAAGCAAGCAGATGGCAACACTGAGGCGTATTGAAGAAAGGCAATGCTCTGCATATTAACGAGATAGAATGACATGGGAAGGAGGAGGGGGCGAGTTGCGAGACGAAACAGGAATCTCATTAGTTCCTTAGCGGGACAACGCTGCATTGAGCTGCCCTACCCGCATGCTATAGCTAGTGCTCCCCCCCCCCTACTCAAAATATTGCATCCAATTTTGACCGCACCTGTGTAGGCTTGTTGTATGCAGCTACATAGGTAGCGATATTGGACTGCGGGTCAGAGGATAAGCGTACGAAGCGGGGATGAGCAGAGTGCCTATCGCGAGTGCCCATACGCGATTTTTTTGGGACGTTGCGGTTGCAATTTGCATGCGGCCGCTGACCAGTATCGGGTAGCGGCCGCCACTGCGGAAGCCTCTTGCTGTTTTATGCAGCAGCCGGCAGTGTTTTAGTGGTGTCTTGCCCTCACCCTCCACCGACACCCACAAAACTAAGGCAGTCTGGCATGATGGATGAGGGACAACTGCAGTTTCTACCGTTGCGAAGCGCTGGCCAACGCGCTAATGCAATTTGTAGCAGAGACTTTCAACCGAGAAAGATCGAGACAGACGAGAGAGTGAGTGGCAGTTGCTCACCCGACAATCAAATTGCAGCCCAAATTCATAGATTTCACCGTTTTATAAGTATATTTCTTGCGAAAATAGTGGCCGGAGTTTGGAGGCGAACGGACGGGGAGATAAAAATAGAGTAAAAAGAGGCGCAAGCAGAAGCAGAGAAAACGAGATCGGCGGTCTTCAGCCAAGCGCAGTAGGGGTCCGCGATGTATGAATTTATTTTAATTTATTTCCCCCACATTTCCTCAATCCTTCCACCATAGCTCCCCTATTTCTGTCTCATCCCTTACCTCTTCATCCCTAACCTGAGCCCTCGCTTCCACGTCAGTTTCCATACAAGTGCGGCAGCAGCGCAAGCCAATTCTAGCAAACTGACCCCTCCTATCCACGGCTGTCCCGTCTAGCCACTCCGCCACTGACTCCCCGGCCTCAGTCTCTTCGCCCCGTCACTCGCTCCCAAACTCCGTTCTCCCCTGCCCCCTACCAACTCCCTCCAATCCCATTCAAGCTTCCTCCCTCATCACTTGCATCTCTCCCCCTGACTCCATATCCTTCTCTTTTTTTCAGCTCCTGCCAGCGATAGATTGCGAGCCGCCCCAGAGCCAGGCTCAAAACCGCTGTTTAAAATAGATGGGCGCAGAGACAAAAAGTTTGTCCTGCAGTAATCTGTAAGGCAGCGCCGGCTAAATGGAATCTCGAAGAAGTCATTCGACGGTGGTGAAATGCTCGACAATGGCACCCAAATAGGAGCGCATTTTCGTCAAAACTTTTCCGTTTCTGTCTTTGTTCCGGTCAGTCAGTTTTCATTTTTTTAATACTCAGAGATGTCGGCCCAAGCTGCTGCAGCCGTGTTTCCGGGTCAGTTCCTGGATTTGCCCAGCCTCTTGAGCTCAGGCTCCATCCTGGCCAGCGGTTCAGTGCTCAACTCCATGAATATCGGCCAGCTACCGCGGCTGGTCGAGAAGAAGAGCGACACCACCTATGTTCTAGTTGGAGTTGGTGGCGTAGGCGCTGGCACCGGCCATATGACAAGATTCACGGTGTTCTTCATTGTGTTGCAGTTTTTATGCGGCGTGCTGTCAATCCTGGTGGGTCTGCTGGGCGTAGTCGTTGCCAGCATCCGCATACGCAAGCAGGTGGTCATCGCTGCGCTGTTGCTCTCCTCCGGACAGGCAATCCTATCCGCCATCTGCTTGACTTTCGGCGCTCTCGATACTAAAGACGCTTGGCACGACGCCAAACAGTCGATTGACAATTTTGCAAAGATGCTGATGAACTGCATCAACACAGTGTGCTCGGTGTGCCTGTGCGTCTCGCTCACTCGACGGCTGTACCGCTACAGGGACTACGCAGTCTGTCGGTTCAACCAGTTTCGGCCACCGGTTGTCGTCTGCACCGGGGCAGTCATCGCCACCTCGATTGCCAGTTTGAGCGCATTTGCATCTGGCATGATGCTCTCCGTGACGCAGAAGTACAACTACGCAGGCGGACTGCACATGGGCCTCCTAGGACTCACGCTAGGTCTAGCAATGGTTCTCAACCTGAAGCTGATGATTCATCAGGCCAGCACCATCGCATGCCTTTTGCTCATTGCGTTCACTCTGCTCAGCTCCTGCGCAGCCGCCTACACGGAGAGCGTCGAGCTCGATAACGTCGCCGGGACGCAGAGCACCAGAAAGCTGTACTACGGTTATATCATCAAGTCGGCAGTTGTTTACTTCTCCGCGTTGCTCAATATTGCAACTGTCGGTGCTTTGGCTCCATGCCAGTTTCTGCGCCTCTGGCACATGGCCGTCATTCAGGGCAACGCCGAGGACGAAGAAGAGGTCACAGCGGCTGCGGCAGCTGCGGCGGCTGACACCAGCAATGCCGTCAACATCGGAGACCACGATGACGGAGGAGCGACCTTCAATCAGTTGTCTTCGGCAAACCCCAACTCGCCGCTGCTGCTGTCCCGTCAGACAACTCTGGCGAGATCATCAGCAGCCGCAGCAGCATCCGCCAGTCTGCTGGGCAACCATACGGGGGCGGACAATGTCAGCGCTGCTTCCAACAGCACGACATTGCCTAGAATGCCGTACCAGCAACAGCAGCTCCATCACATGCAACAGCTTCATTCGCGGTTCGCTACTGGCGCTCAGGCGTGATTGATAGTTCACTTGTTTGAACTTTCTGGGTCTACAGGTGCTTAATTAGGCGGTGATAGTTGAAAACTAAAGTTAAAATAGCTAACGGAAATTAAAATAAAATTAACCAACATCCAAAGTTGAAAGCTTATGGAAGAAAGACTGAAGACAGGCAAACCAAGAGAAGTCACTGGTAGAAGTTAACCAGGAGTTAATCAACCAATTAATCCTATCAGAATTTTAGACTAGATTTTATTAGCCATTGGATTAAACTTTGTTATAAAAATCGTCGCTAATAATGTAACGGCACAACATATGTCTGCACACCGCTCTGTTAAATAGTTTAGCATTCTGCTGTTTATAGCGGGTCAGGCAGAAAGTATTCAGAATTGTTTAACAAGAAAGCAATTTTCTGTTGCATTATCATTATCAACCATATGTTATTCATATTCAATGTTAATTGCACGTAAGTAAGCGCCTAGATATTTTGATATAGCTAGTTATAATTGTCACGTACATGTAAGAATATGTTTTTTACTAACGATTCAACTATTTTTGTATTTCCTTTAACGAGTACTACGAGCAGTCGAGCATGCTATATATATCATCATTATGCTGTACGCCTAAATTCTGGACTACAGCTTATTAGCGAGTGAAAGCATATAGAAATTTTTAATTTTTAGTCACTTCAGCAATTGGTAATTTGTGTACAAGGACGTGAAACTGCTGACTATGCTGCTACTATTATATTATAACTCATAGTCTCAGAATGATCGCTACATTAGTAATTGGCCCGTTTCTTTTATACCCCGTCCTTTATACACGAGCTAATTTCCGGCATAATCTCTGCTACGTGTAAGCCAGTTAAGTGCGCGACAGCCCTCAGCTTGCACTCTGCGAGTACATTGTCGTTGTAGAGATGAAACCTGCTTTTTATTTATATTTGATCTGCTTGGATTTTCTTTTTGTTAAAGCGTTTGTTACAGTTAAAATACATGATTAAAGTTCCTCAACTTGAAGCAGATATCAGGAGTATGGCGGGTGCCCTTTTTGCTTGTACTTGCAGGATATAGCGCTATGAATTATCATTCTCGAACTAGCTACAAGTAGCTGTTATAGTTAGTCTAGGCGTGTTGAAACGGGGTGAAACATCTCGCCCGCTGCAATAATCTATGGCTATGGCCGACTTCCATAAGTAAAAAACCTCGTATGCATATAAGTATCTAGTTAATGTTTCTACAACTTGTAGATTTTGAAAGTAAAGCTTAGTACTGCTAAATTATGCTTAGTATCAGTTACTTTTTTTAATTCGCAAAATAAGGAGTTTTGGCTCCGCCCCCACACCCCCGCAAGGGGGCTCAGCGCCCCCTTGACCCCGCTTTCTTTTGACTTTGCCTTAGACATTTTCAGCGGGCCGTGAAACCGACTGAATACATTGGAGTAAATGGGATTTTACCATAGACAGTCTCAACAGGCCATGAAACCGACTGAATACATTGGAGTAAATGGGATTTTACCATAGACAGTCTCAACGGGCCATGAAACCGACTGAATACATTGGAGTAAATGGGATTTTACCATAGACAGTCTCAATGGGCCGTGAAACCGACTGAATACATTGGAGAAATGGGATTTTACCATAGACAGTCTCAATGGGCCGTGAAACCGACTGAATACATAGGAGAAATGGGATTTTACCATAGACAGTCTCAATGGGCCGTGAAACCGACTGAATACATTGGAGAAATGGGATTTTACCATAGACAGTCTCAATGGGCCGTGAAACCGACTGAATACATTGGAGAAATGGGATTTTACCATAGACAGTCTCAACGGGCCGTGAAGCCGACTGAATACATTGGAGTAAATGGGATTTTACTATAGACAGTCTCAACGAGCCGTGAAACGCGTCTCGGCTACGCGCCTCGGCGTTATAGCTCGTTTCTGCCCTCTGCAGCCCATCAATACTGGTATATTAGTACTAGGCAAAAAGCCGATTCCCACCCCAGGAATACAAAAGCCATTCTAAATGATTATAATCACTCGCTTTTTTATTCCTTTATAATTTTTCTTCAATTTCTTCAGATTTCAATTCCGATCGAAACCATATGATCACGCTATAGAACTCAAAGCGTATAATTTTTTTGTTTAAGGATAAAAATATTTCTGAACAGACTCTGGGAAGCAGATAATAATAACTCGAGATTCGCCATAAATACAAGCATTAAGCAGCTCAGCACTGCAGCGATGGAGTAAAATTTCGCTGAGCTGCATGCAGACTCGACGAGGAGCCACATCAATTTATAGTGTGAGATTGCTAATCGGATAAAGATGCCTATTGCAGCGAGGCGCAGTAAAGCTGGCCTACATGGAATTGCAGGGAGCAGTGAGTGAGCAGCGATATACATCGCTTCAGCATATAATTTTCATTGCAACAAACAATTTTGCGTTCACGCAATGAGAGGAAAAAGAGGGAATCGAGAGCGACATATATGAAAAATGAAACAAGATCCATCTGCACACCCGCACTTAGCAGCAGGTCTGACAAGCTGCTAGCACCACTTGCCCGCACACAACGGTTCTGTTCGCAAAAGATAGCCAAGCGTTTCCTGCTCACAGCTCTCAATAGCAACTCTTGCTCTCTTGCCATCGACTCACATCTTCCTTCCTCCCAGCAGTCCCCCGGGTCCATTTCCCGAAGGATTTCTACAAGAACGATCGCGCTGAGGCCGGATTGACCTGCTGCTTGTTCTGGCTTGGCACAATATTAGGGAATAAATTTGGGAACACATAACAGGGGGAACTCTGATGGGTCGATAAAAATGCATTTACATCAGTGGGGAGAGAGAGATCTGGGGAAAGACAGAGAAAAATGTAGTAGAGAAGTAAAGATCGTTTGAGACGCGGTGGGATCAGATGGAGTGAGGATGCGGTGGTTGGCTGGGTCTGACGCGTATAGACTAGATTTAGTGAATAATTTATACTGTCGTCAAACCGTGACAGCGACAGTCGTGGCAATGATGAGACGACTACCCACCGAACGATAAAAACGCTCAGTATCAAATATTGCTCGCTGAAATTAATAGTTACTCCGAATAAGCTTGAACACATATTCAAATCTATCATGGGTGTGCGAGGCCACTTCAATATTTCTGAATGTAGGTAAGGGGAATCTTTTAGCTAATGTAAGAATATCTAGACACAACAGGCCAGGGTTGTAGCCTAGTGGTTAGAGCGTCGCGGTCTCACGACTTGAAGGTCGGGGGTTTGATTCCTGATACCATGGATTGGATTTGATTTCCATGAATTGGAAAAATTTGTCTTGAGTAAGTAAGACACCTAACCCTGCATCGCTTCAGTTCATACAGAATTAGTTGGGGCAATTCAATTGAGGCGACTCCACAAGGCTGTAAAGGCCTTGTGTGGGGAGTGGGGAGCCCCCTCAGTCCTTGGACTGAACAGCCAGCAGCCTTCAGATGTGCCGCGCAATAGCTGCAGCTTAGCTGTCGGTTGTACATGAGCCCATTAGGGCCGGTGTAATAAATTATTACTATTACTAATAGGCCTATATGGAAAATAAGCCAACTGCCTAGTTTTCTTCAGCAGTGCCTCAAAAAAATACAATAAGCACAAAATTACAATTTGCTGATCGCACATAACAATTTCAAACAACCATCAGAGTGAAATACAAGAGTCCATATACTAAAAAAATTGTTTAACCTTTCTTTAAGTATGTTTACAAATCTTGATTTGCAACTAAATACGGCTGAAACTATCCCATTATCAAGTCTGAATTAACTAACATAATTTCCCCTAACGCTCCAAAATTAATTACAATGTTTCTATGACACAATTAAGAGCCTGCTTTTCAGTGTTTGTCATCATAATTGTTTGCTAGTCATGACAAGTTTTATAATTACTTTAAAAGTAAGTAGTCACTTGCCGATTAATATGACCTGGAGATGAGACCAATGGAATTGTTTTTGAAAAGCCGATTAGTTAGCTTGATTCTCTTTAAACTGTTTACTTTAAGTAGTATTGAATTCAATACATCCAGATTGATCAAATTTCGATAAATAAAAGCTAATATAAAGTAGATAATGCGCAAATATATCAGTAAATTTGTACTTAAGCTGTTAAAATTAATTTGGCAGAAATAAAGACAAATGAGGCAAGTATTACGTGTTTCTGTTCTTATACTTTTAAGTGCAATATTTAACTTGCTTTTCAAAGAAACTAAAGCATTAATCTAGTAATACCCTTGTGTCATCACCGTTAAAACATTTCTTGTAAATATATCCGAATTTTAAGTTGGTGTCGTTTCTATTTGTGTTAGCGCAAATTTTCCAATTTTCTATTTTAAAGTCTTATAGTTTCCTTTAGAGTCATTGTCATAATGAAAGAGATTATTTTCCAATGAGTTGTTGATTGCACTGTGTAGGGTAGTGCATGTAAACAGGAAGTTGTGAGCTTGGCTTGTGTTGTTGCATTTGTGTCTAATCCTGATCCCTTATTGTTAAATTTCAGAAAAAAATTATTCAACGTAGTAAAGTGATCCGTTAAATTTAGAGCAAGTATAAGTTTTTTGCAATGCAAAATAACTTTATTGCACTTTGTCGCAATGGCACTTCTTTCCAAAAATTTTATGATCAACTTCAAAAACGTGATCGACTGGAAAGACGAAGAATTGTTAATATGATTATTGAAGGAGCCACCTGTTTGATCAACTCATCACGTTATGGTTTGTATAAATTTGTTTACAATATGCAATATATTTTATATTATTAATTTATATGACTAGGGGCCTACGTCTACCACCAAATTCAAGACACTTATAGCCTATTTTTATCATGAAAAGGACATATTTAGGCCTACTTTGTCCTTTTATTTATTTATTTATTTCCTTATATAACTTTTATTTTTAACTAGTTAATTTTTAATAACTTATAACCTGGACTAGGCCCTACCCTTAGGCCTAGGCTATTATTATTAGTAGTATTGTGGTTAGGCCTATTTGTATTATATTATAACCTGGGTCAGTTTGAGTGCCTAGTCCCAAGTACAATATAGGTTAGATGTTAATATAACATGTGTAATGATGCTCTATCTAGTACTTATATGGATATAAGCAAGCATGATGATGCTCTGCAATAATAGGTTACTCTGTTTAATATTGTGACATTCAGAGTTTGCGCTGCGGCTTGGGGTATAATGACAATCTTAAGTGCTTATATAGTGGGTATACAATATAAGTAGAGATATAGTCTGGTACAAGCTATATGCTCTCTCAGCATTATGGTTATGACCCTTTGGCAAGAACTCCCTATAGCCTAACAAGCTTCCACTGTAGTAGTGCTTCAATACTGTACAAATTTTGAGCAATAAAGGTATGTTTTCTTAGAAACCAAACTCATACAAAATACTAGATAAATATTTTGTTTTAATGCATCAAATGTATTTGTTTTACCATACCAAATATTTTGTTTTACTATGCAAAATAAATTAGGGAATTATTTTTTTGTTTTAATCATATGGGGGGAACCACTATATATAGGAGTGATTTTGTAGCAAATAAATCAACTGTCTGATACTTGTAAGCAAATATTGTGAGCAAAATAGCAGTTCAATCTATATATTTCAAAGTCTTTCGAGTTAAATAGCAACTTATTCATTTGCAAAACCTGAGAAACAATTCTAAGAAATTTGCTAAGAGAAGGAATTAGGACTAATTCTTAGAGATATATTAAGAGAGGCGCCGTGACCCTCTAGTCTCAGTAAACGCCCAATTAGGACTATCTACTAATTCATGTACCAGTACTAGACCACTCAGGCCATAAGCTACCAGAACATTACCAGAATGCTACTAGAAACACTACCAGAAATGCTACTAAGAACGCTACCCAGAAATATTCAAATGAAATTCTAAGAAACAGTTAGAAACATTAAGGCAAGATTTAGTGTCAGCAATAGAAATTTAAGAGAGGAAATTAAAAACCTGTCACAGCTGGTGGCAATTAATGGGATATTCGGAGGATAGAAGTAAGCCCTACGACACCCTTAGGAAAATATTTTAGAACGTATGAATAGTTTTTTTTTAGATTTGCCAAGATTTAAAGTGCATTTAAGTTTTGTAACTTTTGCATAAAATAAAGAGGCCTAGTATGGCCTACTACATAATGTAAGTTACATTAAATGTAACAACAGAATATACTAGGCATAGTATATACTTTATATAATCACATAGAAGAGTTTATTAAGTGGAAAAATATTAATAAGTTCATTTTTTTAGGTTGAATAATATTATGACTAAACTTTTGTCTAAGATCCTAGGATTGCAGAATTATGGAATTAGGATTAGGAATCAATTATTAAGTATATATCAAGGTCCATAGTCAGGAAGAAGGCATGTATGCTAGAAATTTCTAGGGTAGAATCAATAAATTTGGCATATATGTTGGCATACAAAAAGTGATTCTGGTCTTTTGGTATACACACTTAATATTTTAATGTTTGATATGTATCTAAAGTTTAAAAAAATTACATTATCAATAACACTTACAATAGTTGTCTATGAATTAAAATTTTAACAAAGATGTACAAATTATTTTTTGTTTGTTATATATATTCAAAATGGAAATACAAATATAATAGTTATTTTTAGTCTTTTATTTTATCTAATTGATATTAAATATCAAAATTGCTAGTCTAATAGTAACATTTCAAAATTGATAATTTGAAGCTTTGCATATTTGGTATACATTGGCATATACCAAAAAATGTTTTTTTTGTTTCTGGGATATATAAAGAATGTTCCAAACTATGGCTCATGGTTAGAAAAGGATAATATTTTTGCAATTGGATTAAATTAAATTAACTGTTATTAACAACTATTATTTAGTAGTATTTATTGTATGAATGGCAAAACCAAATTTAGAAGTAGAATTGTAAGTTAAAAAATAATAAAGTGTCAAGAATACAAACTTCCTATGTGCAAAAGCTTTTTATCGCTCCAAATATGGCTATGGGAAGTTATCGATCAGAGGTTTTTAAGCACAAATCAATGATTGTTACCTTTTTAGTAGTGACTTGAAAAGTTATGGCTACTGTCATAGATAGCAAGTTTATACAATCCCATAAGCCTAATCCTAATCCCATTCAAAACCCAGGTCACCTGGACTTTGTTCGCTATCTTGTCGAAGAGTGCGAGGCCGAACTCGAACTCACTGGCTCCGTGTCCTTCGATGGCGAAGTCATTGAGGGCGCCTCCCCACTGTGGTGCGCCGCCGCGGCTGGCCAGCTGGAGGTTGTGAAATTCCTCATCACCAAGGGCGCCAACGTCAACAAGACCACCTGCACGAACTCCACGCCGCTTCGAGCCGCCTGCTTTGATGGCCACCTGAACATTGTGCAGCTGCTTGTGGACAGCAAGGCGGACATCGAGATCGCCAACCGGCATGGCCACACCTGCCTCATGATCAGCTGCTACAAGGGGCACTACGACATTGTCAGGTGATTGAAAAGCAATTCTTGCTTGCCTGATTGCTTGGCTTCGTTTGACCTTAATTGACCCCTGCAGTTTTGTGGGCTCACCTCATTTGACCCCAGTTATTCTCATGCCTCTCACCTTAATTGACCTCTGTTATTCCTATGCCTCTCACCTTAATTGACCCCGGTTATTCCCATGCCTCTCACCTTAATCGACCCCGATTATCCCCATGCCTCTCACCTTAATTGACCCCAGTTATTCTCATGGCTCTCACCTTAATTGACCCCAGTTATTCTCATGCCTCTCACCTTAATCGACCCCGATTATCCCCATGTCTCTCACCTTAATTGACCCCAGTTATTCTCATGCCTCTCACCTTAATCGACCCCGATTATCCCCATGTCTCTCACTTTAATTGACCCCGATTATCCCCATGCCTCTCACCTTAATTGACCCCAGTTGTTCCCATGCCTCTCACCTTAATTGACCCCAGTTGTTCCCATGCCTCTCACCGAGCGCCAACCGCCCACGCCAGGTACCTGCTGGACGTCGGCGCCGACCACCAGCGCCAGAGCACGAAGGGCAACACGGCGCTGCACGACGCCGCCGAGAGCGGCAACCTGCGCATCCTCAAGCTGCTCCTTGACCGCGGCGCCCAGCTCCGGCCGGACATTCACGGCGTCTCCCCGCTGCTCGGCGCCGCCAATTCCGGCCACGCCAACATCGTGGACTACCTGGCCGGCCACCCGGAGCTCGTGCCCGACCCTGCGGAGCGAGTGCACGCTATGGAGCTGCTCGGCTGCACCCTGGTTGACAAGCGGCGCGACTGGGTGAGTCGGGGAATTCCCGTTTTTGAGGAGCTTTGAGAAAGTTCAATAGGAATTTTTGCGCTTGAAAATATTTGGGAAATAATTGAGTTGATACCCTTTGTTCAAAAGGGAATTCTCGGTGCCATGGTAGCTTTTATTCTATATGCGGAGATATAGGTTTCGAGACCTGGGGGAATTTGAGCTGGAATTCTCTTACTAAAATTCCCCTCCCCTCTCAAATTGAAGGTGAGCGGCCTCCGCCGCTGGCGCAAAGCGCTGCGCCTTCGCGAGGGCCTCCGGCTGCCAAAGGCGGCGGCGCCGCGGCACGAGGCGGCCTTCGCCGGCGCCAAGGAGTTTCAATCTGCAGCTGAGCTGGACGAAGTTGCCGCCGACCCGGAGGCTGTCCGATTGCAGGCCCTGATGGTGCGGGAGCGGATTCTGGGCTCCGAGCACCCCGACACAGCCTACTATATGCGCTACAGGGGCGCCGTGTACGCCGACCAGGTTTGGCCACGGAAATTCTGCTTTGTTTTGCTGCCTCAATCTGATAACTGCTGCGATTGGGTCACTCTGGGTCAGTTTGGGTCATAAAGGTCAAATTTAAGTAATGCTAAACTCAAAAGGTCAGTTGGGGTCATGTTACGAGCTAAACTCAAATGAGTCATTGCTAAAGGTCAGTTAGGGTCATGCTAGACTCAGATGAGTCATTGTTAAAGGTCAGTTGGTGTCATGCCGAGTCATGCTAGACTCAGATGAGTCATTGCTAAAGGTCAGCTTGGGTCATGCTAGACTCAGATGAGTCATTGTTAAAGGTCAGTTGGGGTCAGGCTAGACTCAGATGAGTCATTGTCAAAGGTCAGTTGGGGTCATACTAGACTCAGATGAGTCATTATTAAAGGTCAGTTGGGGTCATGCTAGACTCAGATGAGTCATTGTCAAAGGTCAGTTGGGGTCATACTAGACTCAGATGAGTCATTATTAAAGGTCAGTTGGGGTCATGCTAGACTCAGATGAGTCATTGCTAAAGGTCAGTTGGGGTCATGCTCGACTCAGATGAGTCATTGCTAAAGGTCAGTTGGGGTCATGCTCGACTCAGATGAGTCATTGCTAAAGGTCAGTTGGGGTCATGCTCGACTCAGATGAGTCATTGCTAAAGGTCAGTTGGTGTCATGCCGAGTCATGCTAGACTCAGATGAGTCATTGCTAAAGGTCAGCTTGGGTCATGCTAGACTCAGATGAGTCATTGTCAAAGGTCAGTTGGGGTCATACTAGACTCAGATGAGTCATTATTAAAGGTCAGTTGGGGTCATGCTAGACTCAGATGAGTCATTGCTAAAGGTCAGTTGGGGTCATGCTCGACTCAGATGAGTCATTGCTAAAGGTCAGTTGGTGTCATTCCGAGTCATGCTAGACTCAGATGAGTCATTGCTAAAGGTCAGCTTGGGTCATGCTAGACTCAGATGAGTCATTGTCAAAGGTCAGTTGGGGTCAGGCTAGACTCAGATGAGTCATTGCTAAAGGTCAGTTGGTGTCATGCCGAGTCATGCTAGACTCAGATGAGTCATCGTGAAAGGTCAGTTGGGGTCATGTTATACTCAGATGAGTCATTGCTAAAGGTCAGTTGGGGTCATGTTATACTCAGATGAGTCATTGCTAAAGGTCAGTTGGGGTCATGTTATACTCAGATGAGTCATTGCTAAAGGTCAGTTGGGGTCAGGCTAGACTCACAAGTCAGTCATAAATTTACAATGTCGGCCTAAGTAAGCCCTGCAGGCTCTCAAGAACCGAACAAACCAGTGAATTGCAATCTCTGATTTTGCCACATCAACCAGGGCCAATTCGAGAGCTGCCTTCGCCTGTGGCTGTACGCCCTGGAGCTGCAGCTGCGGCACGCCAGCCCCTTCTTTCCCGCTAGCCTGGCCTCCTTCAACAACTTCATCGAACTGTTCGCCTTCATGCTGAGCTCCAATGCCAGGCCGCTGGCAGCTCAGTGGACCGAAGTGCTCGGGCAGGTGAGCAGTTCAGTTGAAGTTATGCTAATTGCCAATATTTGAAGTAAAAAACGCTCTCTTGCTACTGCCGAGAGCCAGTAGTACAATAAGGAAACAAATCAAACTGTCTCCAATCCCCCAAGGTCCTCTGCCGTTGCGTGTTGGAACTCGCCAAGTCTTTCAAGGCTCTCGGCCTGCCGTTCCGGACCGCCGTCGCTGCAGACGGCACTGCCGCGGCCGCTTCTGCTGGAGACTCCGCTGCTGCTGCTGCTGCTGCTGCTGCAGTTGCCAGCGAAGCACCTTCGACTAATTCAGCAGCCACCGCCACGGCCGCAGCCGCCGCGGCCACCGTCGCGTCGCCGGAGGAGCGGCCGCTGCAGTACGCCGACCGCCTGCTTGAGTGCCTGGCCACCCTCACCGCCCTGCTCGTGCGGGCCGCCGCTGCCGCCTCTTCCGCCTCCTCGGCTGCCTCTGCTGACGTCACTGATGATCCACCGGACGTCGCCCTGCCACTCGCAGTCAGGCAGGCCCTGTTCGACGTGCGCTGCGTTGCCAGCCCGTTGTCTGGCAATCGCCTCATTCACTTCGCTTGTCAGGTAATAAGCACACTCGGAACTGTATGAGCACACGCGGAACTGTATGAGCACACCTAGAACTGTATGAGCACACTCGGAACTGTATGAGCACACCTAGAACTGTATGAGCACACGCGGAACTGTATGAGCACACGCGGAACTGTATGAGCACACCTAGAACTGTATGAGCACACTCGGAACTGTATGAGCACACGCGGAACTGTATGAGCACACGCGGAACTGTATGAGCACACCTAGAACTGTATGAGCACACTCGGAACTGTATGAGCACACGCGGAACTGTATGAGCACACGCGGAACTGTATGAGCACACCTAGAACTGTATGAGCACACTCGGAACTGAATGAGCTCACCTGGAACTGTATGAGCACACTCGGAACTGAATGAGCTCACCCGGAACTGTATGAGCATACCCGGAACTGAATGAGCTCACCTGGAACTGTATGAGCACACTCGGAACTGAATGAGCACACGCGGAACTGAATGAGCACACCCGGAACTGTATGAGCACACCCGGAACTGCATGCCCTCCCCGCAGTCGAGCCGCCGGTCGCGCATCACGGAGCGCTACCCGGCCACTCAGCTGCCGTGTCCGGCCACTGTCCGACTGTTGCTCCGGCTTGGTGCCGGCGCCGACTCCGTCAATCGCGACGGCGACACGCCGCTTCACTTGGCGACCCGCGCCCGCAGCGTGGATTCGGTTGGCGCCCTCCTGAGCGCCGGCGCGCACTCTGACTTGCCCAACTCTGCCGGCAAGTCGCCGCTGGGCGAGCTGCTCCTGGTTTCGGCCGCCGCCGGCAGCAACGAGGTCGCTTCGGACACCGGCGGCGCCGACGACTCGGCGGCCACCAGCTCGATCGTCTGCCTGCTGCGCTCGGCCCGGTTCACCCGCCTGTCCTGCCTGTGCGCCACCGCATTCGCCAAGTCCGGCCTGCCGCTGCCGCCTGGCTGCTCCGGCTGGGTGCGCGACACCCTGCTGGCCCACTGCCCGCCTCAGCGGCAGGCCGGCGCCGCTTCCACTCTAACGGCGACTTCGTCTCTATCGAACTCGAGCTTATCGAGCGGAGCGTCGCCGCCTTCGCCGCCGAGCGCCGGCGCAGGTCCATCGATGTCCTACCAGCAGCAGCAGCAGCAGCACCAGCAGTCGACGGCCTCTTCCCCTGATCAGCGCGACCGCCAGCAGCAGCAGTCTGTCTGAAAGCGATTTTTTTAGAGATTTTGCTCCATATTTCTCTTCCCTCTTTTAATAAATTGACTGCCACGTGATTTGGTTGCGTCATAAACAGTAATCATCAGTTTAGAGCATGCTCATATGTCATACACTCGGTCAATTGGGGTCATGCTAAATTAAATGAGTCATGGCGTGTTATTTAGGGTCATGAAAATTCATAAATGTCAGTTAGGGTCGAACTTAACTGACTGCTAGATTCGAATAGGTCATTTAAGGTCGTGCTAGACTCCTCAGTCGTTCCTCAGTCAAGGTCACACTGGACTGAAACGAGGCATACAATGTCATTTAAGGTCACGCTGCAGTTACCAGTCTGTGTTTGCAGACAAAATGAGTGATTTTATATGAGAATATTACAATAAGATTCCAAGACTAGTTTGCTTGGTTTGCCTTTCCAATCCATAATTGATAACTTTGCTAATACAAACCATATTTTCCTTGCTTAATTTATGCCTGAAGACCCAATATTTCTAGGTTCATGTAGATTCACTGGATTTGTTTAACTTTTTAATAAGATTTGTAATTTTGTGTCTACTTTTTTGTCTTGTCAATGCTTCGTGTGAATATCAGTTCTGCTTGCTCAGTGCTATCTCTGTGTTTCAATCACTTCGAGTTTTAATTAAATTGCTCCAAATTTGAAGGATTTTTTAGTTCTCTTAAATATGCCAGTTCTTTATATGGATATCATCACTAACTGCTTTAATTGTGTTTTAGTTCGAGCTTTAGGGGTTTGAACCCTGTTCATGCCCTCCCTGTAGTGAACTGTTTACCCTCCTCAGAAAGCTGCTACCCTCCTCAGAGAGCTGCTACCCTCCTCAGAAAGCTGCTACCCTCCTCAGAGAGCTGCTACCCTCCTCAGAGAGCTGCTACCCTCCTCAGAAAGCTGCTACCCTCCTCAGAAAGCTGTTTGCCCTCCTCAGAGAGCTGCTACCCTCCTCAGAGAGCTGCTACCCTCCTCAGAAAGCTGCTACCCTCCTCAGAAAGCTGTTTGCCCTCCTCAGAGAGCTGCTACCCTCCTCAGAGAGCTGCTACCCTCCTCAGAAAGCTGCTACCCTCCTCAGAAAGCTGTTACCCTCCTCAGAGAGCTGCTACCCTCCTCAGAAAGCTGCTACCCTCCTCAGAAAGCTGTTACCCTCCTCAGAAAGCTGCTACCCTCCTCAGAAAGCTGCTACCCTCCTCAGAAAGCTGCTACCCTCCTCAGAAAGCTGCTACCCTCCTCAGAAAGCTGCTACCCTCCTCAGAAAGCTGCTACCCTCCTCAGAAAGCTGCTACCCTCCTCAGAAAGCTGCTACCCTCCTCAGAAAGCTGCTACCCTCCTCAGAAAGCTGCTACCCTCCTCAGAAAGCTGCTACCCTCCTCAGAAAGCTGCTACCCTCCTCAGAAAGCTGCTACCCTCCTCAGAAAGTTTCTACCCTCCTCAGAGAGCTGCTACCCTCCTCAGAAAGCTGCTACCCTCCTCAGAAAGTCTCTACCCTCCTCAGAGAGCTGCTACTCTCCTCAGAAAGCTGTTTGCCCTCCTCAGAGAGCTGTTACCCTCCTCAGAAAGCTGCTACCCTCCTCAGAAAGCTGCTACCCTCCTCAAAAAGCTGCTACCCTCCTCAGAGAGCTGTTACCCTCCTCAGAAAGCTGCTACCCTCCTCAGAGAGCTGTTACCCTCCTCAGAAAGCTGCTACCCTCCTCAGAAAGCTGTTACCCTCCTCAGAGAGCTGTTACCCTCCTCAGAAAGCTGCTACCCTCCTCAGAGAGCTGTTACCCTCCTCAGAAAGCTGCTACCCTCCTCAGAGAGCTGCTACCCTCCTCAGAGAGCTGCTTGCCCTCCTCAGAGAGCTGCTACCCTTCTCAGAAAGCTGTTACCCTCCTCAGAAAGCTGTTTGCCCTCCTCAGAAAGCTGTTTGCCCTCCTCAGAAAGCTGTTTGCCCTCCTCAGAAAGCTGTTTGCCCTCGTCAGAAAGCTGTTTGCCCTCCTCAGAAAGCTGTTTGCCCTCCTCAGAGAGCTGCTACCCTCAGAGTTTCCAAACTATTAGTTTGTTATAGTTTTTTCCTAAAACCCACTCTGCCCTGTCCCTATATTCACTTGATTTGATGCCAATGTTAAAAATCTATTTTGTTTCCTAATGTACATGATTCGTTTTTGCTGTTAAATGCTGGTTCGTGATGCTCCATCGTATCCCAGCTTCCCGCAATTGTACAATTTTTTACCCCAAAAATTGGTCATTTTTTCCTTCCGATAAAAATCGCTGTTTTACTCACTTTCCCCGTTTCAGTCAGTAGTATTAGTGGCGCGCGTGAATTATTTCTCTCCAAATTTGGTTATATTAAACCCCACCCTCTTCCGCGCAAAAATTACAAGATTTCATTCATTCAAGTTGTTCTCAAAAGTTCTGCTGCTACTATAAGATTTTTCCTATTTTTTTTCTTTTACACATTCTATTACTGAGCTAGTAGTAACTGTAGATTATTGCTTGGCACCTACCTAATTACTGTGAATAGTTGGTTGCGAACTAAAGATTATCTGCACCAGCTGTTGATTGCTTATCTATATATATTAATATAATAATCAGTGATGGATCTGGCTTAACTACCCCTGTCATTCATGCATGAGCTCATGCTAATGCCCAAACTGTCTGCTTCAGTACAATCTCCATGCAGCTTCTTTGTTATTTTTTATATTCAAATGATAATTCAAGCACTAATTACCTTGAGGGTGAGATTTTGAAATTAGTCAGGATTGAGGGGTGAGATTTTGAAATTCGTCTGTTGTGAGGGGTGAGATTTTGGAGTTCGTCAGTTGTGACGTGTGAGATTTTGGAGTTCGTCAGTTTTGAGGGAAGAGATTTTGGAATTAGTCAGTTGTGAGGGGTGAGATTTTGGAATTAGTCAGTTGTGAGGGGTGAGATTTTGGAATTAGTCGGTTGTGAGGGGTGAGATTTTGGAATTAGTCAGTTGTGAGGGGTGAGATTTTTTAATTAATCGGTTGTGAGGGGTGAGATTTTTGAATTAGTCAGTTGTGAGGGGTGAGATTTTGGAATTAGTCGGTTGTGAGGGGTGAGATTTTGGAATTAGTCAGTTGTGAGGGGTGAGATTTTTGAATTAATCGGTTGTGAGGGGTGAGATTTTTGAATTAATCGGTTGTGAGGGGTGAGAGTTTGGAATTATCGGTTGTGAGGGGTGAGATTTTGGAATTAGTCAGTTGTGAGGGGTGAGATTTTGGAGTTCGTCAGTTGTGACGTGTGAGATTTTGGAGTTCGTCAGTTGTGACGTGTGAGATTTTGGAGTTCGTCAGTTTTGAGGTGTGAGATTTTTGAATTAATCGGTTGTGAGGGGTGAGAGTTTGGAATTAATTGGTTGTGAGGGGTGAGATTTTGGAATTATCGGTTGTGAGGGGTGAGAGTTTGGAATTAATTGGTTGTGAGGGGTGAGATTTTGGAATTATCGGTTGTGAGGGGTGTGATATTGAGCTGTTTACCAGGGACAACTAAAACCCTCGGGACGCGAAGCGAGCCAATTCATGGCAAAAAATCTGAGGGGCTCACTTAAAAGTATTGTTCTATGGCTTTTTCAAGTCTTCTCTGCTATCAGGCATTAACGGTTAGATTAAATAGTAAAGCGAGGCAATGTCGAGTATTTAATTTAAAGAATAGGAACCAGTGATATAATTACAATGTATTTACAATAAAGTAACCGCCATATCAACAAAAAACCCAACGGCAAGAAGATAAAGGATGAAAGCGAAGATGAAACTCCAACGGCAAGAAGATAAAGGATGAAAGCGAAGATGAAACTCCAACGGCAAGAAAATAGAAGCAAATACGGAACTCCAAGGACAAGACGACACAAACAGTCAGTAGCTCGTACATGAAGGAAACGCTGGAACTTCACCTACTGAGCATCTAACTTCCGAAGCTTTCTATCATGGGATGTCGTCGGTATTGGTGGGAGTTTTGACGAGCGTCTTACTAGTCCTTTGAAAAAAACGTTGGCTAGCCGACGGGACACACTGTCCATGCTGAACTGTGTCTTAGTTGGAAAGTAAAAGTCCTTAATAACATAAAACAGCTTCTGCACGCGAGTTGCGCACGTAGGAGAGTACAGAATAAAACTGCTGTAGCAGAGACAGGATAAGTCTAACAGCCATTGTGGAGGATGACAAAGCTTTCCGCGAGATAACTCTTCAGTGAATTCGCTGGCTGGAATGCTCGTCTCTGATATCAAATCTGTTCCTTTGATGCCTGCCTTCTTTAGTCGCTGTATAACCTGTCAATTTCCAATTAAGCACGGTTTGAATTGTTTTTATGAGATTGTGTAAAACCTCGTTGTGAATTAAATTTTAATTAATATCCAGCTTACCTGCGATATAGTGTAGAGCGAAGCCATCTCCGAAATGGAAAGCTCCTCTGATTTAGCAGCACAATTATCAATGGTCGCCAGTTCAATTTCATTCAGCTGTTCATTGCAACATTTGCTCCGATCGTGCTTGTAGTCTGCTAATTCAAGGGATGCCAATAATTTCATTCGTCGGAGTCGAGCACTGAGCAGCACTTGCTCCACAGATACATAGTAGTTGCCGCCGCTCATTTGGCGATATACGCCAGCCAGCCAGCAGAACGTAGCTGATTCGTGGGTCGGACAAAAGAACCTCACACATATCACAGGCTCCGCGCAGTGAGTTTACTAGCGCTGACTTGGTCTCGGGCGTCAATGAATGATGGCGAGCTCGGCCTTTTCCACAATGTGTCGAATCAAACGAATCCGCGAGCGCGCTAAGAAATTGTATGCTTTCATCTTGAACGGAATAGACTGGTCGCCTGTCCGGATCCCGTAGTCGTGCGTGTAGATCAGGATTTTTACAATTGACAATTTTCCAGAATCTCACTATGGTTTTGATAAATTCCGCAGTGTCTGAGTATCCATCACACTTCAATGCAGCGGCAACCCTTTCATCGAGAACTTGGAGAGCGAGACTGACTTTAGTTTTCTGAGTGCTTGTGGGATAACAGGCCTCATGAGTTAGACATGTGCGCTTGACTACGTGGTCTTTCTCCATTTGGTACAGGCGTACCACGTCTGACCATTTAGCGGATATCTGTCTGTCAGCGCCAGGAGGTTGAATGCTTAGAATTCCATTCGCTTCCATTTGCCAATTGTTGCGAATGCATTTGATAATGTGAACGAAATCGAACAGCATGAAGAATTCCGACTCCTGTGCAGCATCCGTTCCAATCCATGGCTTCTCTCTTCCATCGCTAAATAAAGCAAAACACTTGCGGTTGGTCGGGTGATTGTCGCTGACGAGAGCAACGACACGGCCACCGTTGTTGTTAATTGCTTTAATACATTGGCTGACGCATTTTCGCAGAAACTCCGCAGACAAAATGTATGTCGGCAATAGTCGGACTACAAACGGTTTTCCACCAAGTAATGGCTTTACCATTATGGCCAAAATTTTCCTCCTGGGCTCGACCCAGGTGACGGCATCGATATCGAACGGACGGTTGTATGTACATTTCGTCAAACATAATTACGCAGTTTCGCTGAGCTCCTGATAGACTAGCAAAAACTGACTGGATCACATCGGCTGCGTCGGTTTCTGTGCCAACTTCTCCTGTACCTGCTAGTTGCAGCTGCAGCGTTCGGGGATGAGGCAATGGCAATAGCTTCCGTAGGTAAGAGTAAGCCGAACTACTGATCAAGTAGAGCAATGCTGACTGTCGCACTAGTGAAATGTCATAGCGGCGATTGTTCCGATTTACTAATGTAAGGCTAAGTTGTCGAATCAAAAACTGAAGCGACGGATCCAAATCAGAGCCAGAATCTATATCATCACTGATTCTACTAACAAACGCTTCGACTTCACGTTGGGGATTGGCGTCGGAATTTTTGCACCGCACGACAACAGCATCCAGTTGCGACCAGCGCTTGAGTGTCGGTTGAAATCCCAACAAGTCTCGAACCGAAATCGGTGTATGCAGTTTGAATGCACGAATCAGAAAGTTAGGTGAGACAAAAATTCGAACAGACAGGTCTCCATCTTTATCTAACGTAAACAAGTAAACGTCTTCGTTCAGAATAGCTGTATTCAGTGCATGTCGAGATACGACATCCGAATTTTTCACCTCAGCTCGAAAACTTTCCCATGCCGGCAAAAAATCAAGCAGCTGAAAAGCGTCTATCTCATCGATGTCGCCGCTACTCGCGTCAGAAAGAACACCGCGCTTTTCGGCCTGTCGGTCCTGGTCTAAAATAAGAGTAAAAATAAAAGTAAGATAATTGTGAGCGGCAAAATCGATATAGACGCTAAGTGTTGAGCAATCTTTAAGTTACGTACCTTGGTTCTGAACAAAACACGAGCTAGGAACTCCATTAAAAACAGAAGGAGGATTAATTGGCCTTTCGGTAGAGTTTTTCTTGACCATTGGAGCATCGCTTGGCCAATGCTTTACGCACACGCCCATATTGTCAGTCACTCTCTAAAATAATAAATTTTGGGTTTCAAGTTGTTTGGACGAGACTGGCATGCAGAATTGAAGCGGAATTATGCAGCAGTAATGACAGCAAATGATCTGGTTTCTTACCTGGAGAATATTTGGCAGCGCCTTTCTCCATCGCTCTCGCTCCTGTGGATCTCTGGGAAACGCAAATGTCCGTGTTCGAACGGCTTCAGAGTTGTAATTTGACGAGCACGGAAATACGCTGCACTTTCTTGGCATTTCATCAAGTGAATAAAAAATGCTTCTCTTGATATAGTTCAGCTTAGCTTCACTGCTGGCCGCAGCTAAAGCAATTTTAATTTGCCTGATAGCAGAGAAGACTTGAAAAAGCCATGGAACAATACTTTTAAGCGAGCCCCTCAGATTTTTTGCCATGAATTGGCTCGTTTCGCGTCCCGAGGGTTTTAGTTGTCCCTGGCTGTTTACATAGAAATGAAAAGTCGAATCGTTTTAAAAGATCTATTTTGTGCAGAAGAATTTTGTAAAATATTCCTTTGTATTCTCATATGTGATTTATTTTAGGATAAATATTTTATCGAATAACATCAGAGCAGTTGTTGTGTTGCTATAAGCATCTCAGTAGTCTTTTCTCTATAGCCGTGATGGCCTTGTGGGAATCGCGGTTATGATACTCGGCTTGATTTCTGAGCTGCTCATCACTGGGTGCTTGGAGCCGCCGGTGACGGAGCCACTTTGCCCAATTTGCCTGACTTTGGAGATCTCAGAATTATGGCAGCTCCCAGCACCAGCAACAGCTGAAAATGGCAGGCGAAAACTCGATCATTTTGTTCGAAATTTGATCCTTGGGTAGAGGGTCAGAGGCTCTCTACATTGGGGTAAGAGGGTTAGAGGCTGTGTACATTGGGGTAGAGGGTCAGAGGCTGTGTAAATTGGGGTAAGAGGGTTAGAGGCTGTGTACATTGGGGTAAGAGGGTTAGAGGCTGTGTACATTGGGGTAAGAGGGTTAGAGGCTGTGTACATTGGGGTAGAGGGTCAGAGGCTGTGTAAATTGGGGTAAGAGGGTTAGAGGCTGTGTACATTGGGGTAAGAGGGTTAGAGGCTGTGTACATTGGGGTAGAGGGTCAGAGGCTGTGTACAGTGGAATAAAGGGTCAGAGGTTGTACATTGGCGCAGGGGGTCAGACACAATGTCTATGGATATATGTGTACTCAACTATAATAAAATGATAAAATGTCACCTCCGTGAGCAGAATGCACACAATGCCGATGACAAAAGCCTTGAAGTTCAGCATTGATTCCAGCTTAGTGATTAATTTGTCATGGCAACCAGTCTGATACCAGCTGGTCACGGAGTTGGTGTTATTATAACTGCAATAGTTGTCAATCTGCTCCATGCTGGTCAGGTTGAACTTGCAGCAGGTGATCGGGTAGGTTATGTCTGCGGGTGATGGAAATTCAGGCAGAATCGAGTGGCAGATTCAAGAGCGACAGATTCAGACGTGGCAGATTCAGAAGTGGCAGATTCAATGAGTGGCAGATTCAATGAGTGGCAGATTCAATGAGTGGCAGATTCAATGAGTGGCAGATTCAATGAGTGGCAGATTCAATGAGTGGCAGATTCAATGAGTGGCAGATTCAAGAGCGACAGATTCATATTCATAAGTGGCAGATTCAGGAGCGACAGATTCATATTCATAAGTGGCAGATTCAGGAGTGGCAGATTCGGGAGTGGCAGATTCAGGAGTGGCAGATTCAGGAGTGGCAGATTCAATGAGTGGCAGAATCAGGAGTGGCAGATTCAGGAGTGGCAGATTCATGAGCGACAGATTCAGAAGTGGCAGATTCAGAAGTGGCAGATACAGAAGTGGCAGATTCACGAGCGGCAGATTCCGATCTCACTGTAGGTGAAGTTCCCCGAGCTGGTCTTCAGCGTGTACTCTCTGTTCCAGTTGGAACTCAGCGAGTAGAAGTCGGTCCCGTTGGTGACCCCGCAGCAGCCGACAAAGATCTGCATCAGGTTTATGAGCAGCGACTCCAGATTTGAGCAGTCGATGCCGGTGAATTTGGTCAGAGTGTACTCCATTCCGGCCTTTGCCCACTGCCTCACCTGCGGGTGCGTAGGGCGTGAGGCTGTAAATGGTGTCTCTGTGAAGGTGTACATGGTGTCTATGAGGGTGTACAGGGTGTCTCTGTGAGGGTGTACATGGTGTCTATGAGGGTGTACAGGGTGTCTCTGTGAGGGTGTACACGGTGTCTCTGTGAGGGTGTACAGGGTGTCTCTGTGAGGGTGTACATGGTGTCTCTGTGAGGGTGTACATGGTGTCTCTGTGAGGGTGTACAGGGTGTCTCTGTGAGGGTGTACAGGGTGTCTCTGTGAGGGTGTACATGGTGTCTCTGTGAGGGTGTACATGGTGTCTCTGTGAGGGTGTACAGGGTGTCTCTGTGAGGGTGTACAGGGTGTCTCTGTGAGGGTGTACATGGTGTCTCTGTGAGGGTGTACAGGGTGTCTCTGTGAGGGTGTACATGGTGTCTATGAGGGTGTACAGGGTGTCTCTGTGAGGGTGTACATGGTGTCTCTGTGAGGGTGTACATGGTGTCTCTGTGAGGGTGTACAGGGTGTCTCTGTGAGGGTGTACATGGTGTCTCTGTGAGGGTGTACAGGGTGTCTCTGTGAGGGTGTACAGGGTGTCTCTGAGGGTGCAGAGGGTGTCTCTGAGGTTACTTGGTGTAAGCGAAAGCTTTGAGGTGGGCATGCTCGTGTTGCAAAATAGTTTAATTATTACGGAAAAAGTCTGAGTAGTTGTTACCTGAGCACCATTTGTAAATGAATACAGCAGAGCCACGTTTTGAACGGTGAATATGAGGACCACCAGGACAATGTACTGCGATTGCAAGTGCGTTGGTTCGACACTAAATATAGAATCTAACTACTTTAAATCAAGGGATTCACACAGGTCAACAAGGATCAACAGAGGTTAACCGGTATCGATACAGGTCAACAGGGATCAACAGAGGTCAACGGGGATCAACAGAGATCAACGGGGATCAAAACAGGTGTCGACGGGGATCAAAACAGGTGTCAACGGGGATCAACAGAGGTCAACAGGGATCAACAGAGGTCAACGGGGGTCACCAGAGGTCAATAGGGATCAGCAGAGGTCAACCGGTATCGATACAGGTCAACAGGGATCAACAGAGATCAACGGGGATCAACAGAGATCAACGGGGATCAACAGAGGTCAACGGGGATCAACAGAGATCAACGGGGATCAACAGAGGACAATAGGGATCCACAGAGGTCAACCGGTATCGATACAGGTCAACAGGGATCAACAGAGATCAACGGGGATCAACAGAGATCAACGGGGATCAACAGAGGTCAACGGGGATCAACAGAGATCAACGGGGATCAACAGAGGACAATAGGGATCCACAGAGGTCAACCGGTATCGATACAGGCAACAGGGATCAACAGAGGTCAACGGGGATCAACAGAGGTCAACAGGGATCAACAGAGGTCAACGGGGATCAACAGAGGTCAACAGGGATCAACAGAGATCAACAGAGGTCAACAGGGATCAACAGAGGTCAACCGGTATCGATACAGGTCAACAGGGATCAACAGAGGTCAACGGGGGTCACCAGAGGTCGCCGCAGCCTCACCGCAATCAGCGGCTTCTTTCGCTTCTTCCTGCAGCAGCAGACCGGGCAGCAGCCGAAGCAGGCGGTCACCATGGCAACCAGACCCAGGGCCAGGCAAGCCGCCCCAGCCGGCATCGTCAAGGACGCCAGGTTGCTAAGGAGTTGCCGGGCGTCAATGTCGGACGAGCCGAGAGCGGAGTTGAGCTGCTGGCTGAGGCCGTCCGCGACCGATAGAGCTGGCGGGTACAGGGCGACCAGCAGCTGGTAGCCCCACACAAGCAGAACGCCAAGCAGGAGCAGCAATAGGGAGAGCATCTGGTGCGATGGAATTTGATTTTCCAACTAACGTAAAGTTCACGTTTTCTCCGCTGTTCACATTCACCGATTTTGCGATTTCTCGAATTTCACAATTCTCAGATATCACCTCCCCCGAATAGCACATTACCCAAATAGCACATTCCCCCAATGCCCCATTCCCCGAATAGCACATTCCCCCAATGCCCCATTCCCCGAATAGCACATTCCCCCAATGCCCCATTCCCCGAATAGCACATTCCCAAAATAGCACATTACCCGAATATCCCATTTCCCAAGTATTAGATGCCCTAAATATCCCATTCCCCAAGTATCAGATTCCCTAAATATCCCGTTCCCCAAGTATCAGATTCCCTAAATATCCCATTCCCCAAGTATCAGATTCCCTAAATATCCCATTCCCCAAGTATCAGATTCCCTAAATATCCCATTCCCCAAGTATCAGATTCCCTAAATATCCCATTCCCCAAGTATCAGATTCCCTAAATACCCCGTTCCCCAAGTATCAGATTCCCTAAATATCCCATTCCCCAAGTATCAGATTCCCCAAATATCCCATTCCCTAAATATCCCATTCCCCAAATATCCCATTCCCTAAATATCCTATTCCCTAATATCACATTCCCCAAATATCCCATTCCCTGAATATCCCATTCCCTAATATCAAATTCCCTAAATATCTCATTCGCCAAGTATCAGATTCCCTAAATATCTCATTCCCCAATATCAAATTCCCCAAATATCCCATTTCCTAAATATCCCATTCCCTAATATCACATTCCCCAAATATCCCATTCCCTAAGTATCCCATTCCCAAGTATCCCATTCCTCAAGTATCAGATTCCCCAAAATATCCCATTCCTGTAGTAGCACATTCCCTAAATCCTCAAGATGCTAGAACCCAGCCCCAAGCTGCGCATTCACGATGATTCAAAGCTGTTGATGAAGCTGCTGACTCACCATCGCCAGCACGTTGACGACAACCAGAAATACGGTGCAGACATTGTTGCTGCAGATCAGAAGGCTCGATGGCATTACGTGTGCCTTTGATTAACAATTTTTTAAGATGTCAATATATAAAATATAAGTTTGATTCTGAAATCCGTGCGAGTCTCTGAGATTTGCATGGAGAAGCTGATCCGGGAGCTGATGAATTACCTATAAAGGCATTGTGCTTTAAATCATTCATGACGCGCATCCTGAGCATACGGGATCCGATCCCTGAGCCAGTGCGCCATGGCTATGGACAGTCCGAAAGGCCTTAACGTCACCATGGCAACTGCAGCACTGGTCTAACAATCCACTCACGCATTCAAACAAAATTTATTCACCAATCTGTGAAGCTTGTAAAGTTTCCGTGAACTTTTCTGAGCATTTTCATGGCTATATTATCTAAATAATAGAGAGCCAAAAATAGTTCTTTTTAATCACCATTACGGATACTATACGGTTATATTTATTACACTATACATCTATTTCAGGCAAGTGAAAAAGCTTTGATACACAACTTTGAAAAAACCTTCAATTTCAACCATCCAATTTCCCACACAAAGCCTTTCGAAAGCATACTATTTCAGCAGAACTTTAAAGCGGCAAAACAAAGAAAAATAACTTTTCGCAACCAAAATGCGATTTTTACTACTGCTATTGATTAAAAAAATAAGTAGCATGCTTAGGACATGTTATTTTTCTATTCTATAGAAAAGCGTCTCAGAAACCGCACGAGTTGCCGACATCTACTGTGGTGTCGTCGCAGGACGGAGTTTCTGCCGGGCTGCCGGGCAGGTCGCAGCTGGGAGGCTGCGGATGCTGGAAGTAGCGGTGCTGATGAGGCTGCTGCTGCTGATGCTGGTAGGGGTAGTGCGGGTAGCCGACGTGTTGAGGCGGCAGCAGCCACCACGGAGCGGCGGCGGTGGCGGCGGCGGCGGCGGCAGCGGCCACGCTGGGCCAGGGATACGCGGCCACCGGCTGCTGCTGGCTGGGCGTCAGGCCGCCGCCCTGCTGGTAACCATGGCAACAGCCGTAGCCGCCAGTCGAGTAATAGCCCGAATGGAAGCCAAACTGAGGCGGTGACTCCGGCGATGCCTCCACGGAGGCGGCCGGCGGCTGCGGATGCGGCGACTGCCAGGTCGGCGGCGGCGGCGGCGGCGGTGGCGGATGAGCTGCCGGGAGCTCCGTTGAGGCCGGCGCTGTCTGCTGAACCGCCTTCTCGACTCGGAACTTCCTGGTGCGCCGGCGCGGCGAGCCCGTGCCGAACATGTCGCCAGCCTGAGGGTGCAGGCGCCAGTAGTGGCCCTTGCTGCCCGCCGGAGCCTTGCCGGCCTTCTGGAAGCAGTCGTTCAGGCTGAGGTTGTGCCTGACGGAGTTCTGCCAGCGGCGCTGGCTCGCTGTGTCCCGGAAGTAGGCCCAGCGGCTGCGCATGAAAGCGTAGATCTCGCTGAGGGTCAGCCGGCCTGGGGGAAGATGGCAGGTTGGAGATTGGGCATTTTTTATTATAGGCGGTCGCTGCGACATGCTACTTGAGTGAAGTAGTGAAGTGTGAACGTATGCGGTAAAATTTTCCATTGTTGATTTGAATTTTTTATCAACCACCCTCTATCTACTATCTCAATCTACCAATCTACTATCTCAATCTACCGATCCACCATCTCAACCTACCAATCTACCATCTCAATCTACCAATCTACCATCTCAATGTACCTATCTACCATGTCAATCTACCCATCTACCATGTCAACCTACCAATCTACCATCTCAATCTACCAATCTACCATGTCAATCTACCCATCTACCATGTCAACCTACCAATCTACCATCTCAATCTACCAATCTACCATATCTATCCATCTACTATCTCTATCTACCCATCTATCTCATTCTACCGATCCACCATCTCAATCTACTGATCTACCATCTAAATTTACTGATGTACCAACCGATCTATCATATCAATCTACGCATCTACCATGTCAATCTACCTACACACCATCGGGAGTGGTAATCATCAAGCTACCACCCCAATCTACCCATCTACCATCTCAATCTACCCTTCTACCAACCCCATCTACCAGCCCAATCTACCATCTACCATCTTAATTTACCCATCTACCATTTCTGTCTGCCGGCCAATCTATGAAAAAGAAGTCAAAATGTCAAAAGCGCCCCCAACTCACCTTCAGGGGAACTCTTGATCGCCATGCTGATGATTGCCACATAGGACAGGTCGGGCCGTTGCAGATGCTCCATCAGAGGCTGCTGCAGCTGGGCCTGATTCAGCATTTCAGGATACTGTGGCTGCTGCTGCTGCTCCAACATTGCTGCTTCGGCCGACGATGGAGCTACTTCGGCGAAGCTGCGAAAGAAAGGGGAAGGTTTGAGAATCAGTTTGCTCAAATTTATAATTGCTCAGATTATGAGCAAGATCGAGCTTGAGTAGAGTTTGAGCTCGCTGCTAACTGTATATAAAAAGTGAGAGAGGGCGAGAGGGACTGAGAGAGGGTGAGAGGGACTGAGAGAGGGTGGAAGGAACTGAGAGAGGGTGAGAGGAACTGAGAGAGGGTGAGAGGAACTGAGAGAGGGTGAGAGGATCTGAGAGAGTGAGAGGAACTGAGAGAGGGTGAGAGGAACTGAGAGAGGGTGAGAGGAACTGAGAGAGGGTGAGAGGAACTGAGAGAGGGTGAGAGGAACTGAGAGAGAGTGAGAGGAACTGAGAGAGTGAGAGGAACTGAGAGGGTGAGAGGATCTGAGAGAGGGTGAGAGGAACTGAGAGATGGTGAGAGGAACTGAGAGAGGGTGAGAGGAACTGAGAGAGGGTGAGAGGAATTGAGAGATGGTGAGAGGAACTGAGAGAGGGTGAGAGGAACTGAGAGAGGGTGAGAGGAATTGAGAGATGGTGAGAGGAACTGAGAGAGGGTGAGAGGAACTGAGAGAGGGTGAGAGGATCTGAGAGAGGGTGAGAGGAACTGAGAGAGGGTGAGAGGAACTGAGAGAGGGTGAGAGGAACTGAGAGAGGGTGAGAGGAACTGAGAGAGGGTGAGAGGAACTGAGAGAGGGTGAGAGGAACTGAGAGAGGGTGAGAGGAACTGAGAGAGGGTGAGAGGAACTGAGAGAGGGTGAGAGGAACTGAGAGAGGGTGAGAGGAACTGAGAGAGGGTGAGAGGAACTGAGAGAGGGTGAGAGGAACTGAGAGAGGGTGAGAGGAACTGAGAGAGGGTGAGAGGAACTGAGAGAGGGTAAGAGGAACTGAGAGAGGGTGAGAGGAACTGAGAGAGGGTGAGAGGGACCTAGAGAGGGTGAGAGGAACTGAGAGAGGGTGAGAAGAAACTGAGAGAGGGTGAGAGGAACTGAGAGAGGGTGAGAGGAACTGAGAGAGGGTGAGAGGAACTGAGAGAGGGTGAGAGGAACTGAGAGAGGGTGAGAGGAACTGAGAGAGGGTGAGAGGAACTGAGAGAGGGTGAGAGGAATTGAGAGATGGTGAGAGGAACTGAGAGAGGGTGAGAGGAATTGAGAGATGGTGAGAGAAACTGAGAGAGGGTGAGAGGAACTGAGAGAGGGTGAGAGGAACTGAGAGAGGGTGAGAGGAACTGAAAGAGGGTGAGAGGAACTGAGAGAGGGTGAGAGGAATTGAGAGATGGTGAGAGGAACTGAGAGAGGGTGAGAGGAACTGAGAGAGGGTGAGAGGAACTGAGAGAGGGTGAGAGGAACTGAGAGAGGGTGAGAGGAACTGAGAGAGGTGAGAGGAACTGAGAGAGGGTGAGAGGAACTGAGAGAGGGTGAGAGGAACTGAGAGAGGGTGAGAGGAACTGAGAGAGGGTGAGAGGAACTGAGAGAGGGTGAGAGGAACTGAGAAAGGGTGAGAGGAACTGAGAGAGGGTGAGAGGATCTGAGAGAGGGTGAGAGGAACTGAGAGAGGGTGAGAGGAACTGAGAGAGGGTGAGAGGATCTGAGAGAGGGTGAGAGGAACTGAGAGAGGGTGAGAGGATCTGAGAGATGGTGAGAGGAACTGAGAGAGGGTGAGAGGATCTGAGAGAGACAGTGAGAGGAACTGAGAGAGGGTGAGAGGATCTGAGAGAGGATGAGAGGAACTGAGAGAGGGTGAGAGGATCTGAGAGATGGTGAGAGGAACTGAGAGAGGTTGAGAGGATCTGAGAGAGGGTGAGAGGATCTGAGAGAGGGTGAGAGGAACTGAGAGAGGGTGAGAGGAACTGAGAAAGGGTGAGAGGAACTGAGAGAGGGTGAGAGGATCTGAGAGAGGGTGAGAGGATCTGAGAGAGGGTGAGAGGAACTGAGAGAGGGTGAGAGGAACTGAGAGATGGTGAGAGGAACTGAGAGAGACAGTGAGAAGAACTGAGAGAGACAGTGAGAGGAACTGAGAGAGGGTGAGAGGAACTGAGAGAGGGTGAGAGGATCTGAGAGATGGTGAGAGGAACTGAGAGAGGGTGAGAGGATCTGAGAGAGGGTGAGAGGATCTGAGAGAGGGTGAGAGGAACTGAGAGAGGTTGGAAGGAACTGAGAGAGGGTGAGAGGAACTGAGAGAGGGTGAGAGGAACTGAGAGAGACAGTGAGAGGAACTGAGAGAGGGTGGAAGGATCTGAGAGAGGGTGAGAGGAACTGAGAGAGGGTGAGAGGAACTGAGAGAGGGTGAGAGGAACTGAGAGAGGGTGAGAGGAACTGAGAGAGGGTGAGAGGAACTGAGAGATGGTGAGAGGAACTGAGGAGAGAAGGCACATATAGACCGGGGGCACATTTAAGAATTATATCGAGACCAGCATGTCATTGAAAAAGTACAAGCCTGCAAATAATATTTAAATAAAATCTGTCACAGAGCAGGCAACTCACTTGTGATAGAAGCCTCCGTTGTCCATTCGGTGAGTGAGCTGAGTGCGAGATCCTCAGTAGCTGGAGCAAACCAATGAATACAAAAATTTGGGCAAAAATTTGGGTAAAAAATCCTAGGCAAGCATGCGCTGCTGCCCGTCGAGTTTTATAAGACCGGAGGCACCAGCGTTTGCTCGGCAGCCAATGGGGGCAGCTGGGGCGAGGCGATTGGCTGAGGGAGGGCTGCCGGGGGCTGCCGGGGGCTGCTCCATGCCTCGGTCGCAGGGGGGGGGGCGGCGCTAAGTCCCGGGGGCGATTGCTCGAGCTCGGCTTTGAGTCCGAGTTTAATTCCGTAACAATAGAAGCTCGAGGCAGGGGCGATTTGCAGCAGAATTAAGTGAACAATCGGGCCGAGAGAGAGAGGGTTTGGGAAGTCATTTCCAGGGGGATCTCTGCGAGGGAATGGCTGGGATGACGTAATCCAGTGGCAAAATGTGCGAATACTGTTGGCTTTGAGACTGCCAGTGAGTCAGGACGGACTTGGAGAGAACGCGCGGGATTGAGGGAAAGTCACTGCGAACTCCTGAAGGTGCCAATCGCATGTCTGCAACTCGGATCGGGCTGCTTCGGAAAGACTGAACATATTGGATGCGATGGAATGAGCTGACTTGACGATTTTAGATTGTTGTTTTGGATGCAAAGTTTGGAGATTCTAATAGCTCCTAAGTTTGGTTAAAAATGTAATTTGATTCTGTAAGTGGCGCCAGATAGATCTTGGGTTTAGCGCCAGATAGATTTTGTGTTTAGCGCCAGATAGATCTTGTGTTTAGTGTTAGATAATTCTTGCGTTTAGCGCCATGATAGATCTTGTGTTTAGCGCCAGATAGTTCTTGCGTTTAGCGTTAGATAATTCTTGCGTTTAGCGCCATGATGGATCTGTGTTTAGCGCCATATAGTTCTTGTGTTTAGCGCCAGATAGTTCTTGCGTTTAGCGCCATGATAGATCTTGTGTTTAGCGCCAGATAGATCTTGTGTTTAGCGCCAGATAGTTCTTGCGTTTAGCGCCATGATAGATCTTGTGTTTAGCGCCAGATAGATCTTGTGTTTAGCGCCAGATAGTTCTTGCGTTTAGCGCCATGATAGATCTTGTGTTTAGCGCCAGATAGTTCTTGCGTTTAGCGCCATGATAGATCCTGTGTTTAGCGCCAGATAGTTCTTGTGTTTAGCGCCAGATAATTCTTGCGTTTAGCGCCACGATGGATCTGTGTTTAGCGCCATATAGTTCTTGTGTTTAGTACCAGATAGATCTTGTGTTTAGCGCCAGATTTTTTAGGTGGCGCCAGAATTCCAGATAGATCCTGTGTTTAGCGCCAGACTTTGTAGGTGGCCTCAGAATGCCAGTTAGATCTTGAGAGATGCGCCAGGCAGATCCTACAGGGCGTTACAGGCCCTTTAGGGTCACAAATTGCTGTAGGCTTCAGAGTCCAACATGGGATGAGCAGAGTCGAAGAAGATTCTGATACCACGTGGACCCCTTCTGCATCTTCAGGTACATTAAACAATTTCTCCCGAGGCAATAAAAACAGATCAAATTTGCGGTGCAATCGCAATCACCCATGGCTCGGGCATCAGCTCAAGCGTAAACAACTCAGTAAATAACAGATTCGCTAGAAGTTAATGTGGGCGGAGTCAGTCAGTCAGGGTGGATCCGACCGAGCCCTAAAGCGTCGAGTTCAGTTTGAATTGTATTGTATTTTCCTTAGCCGTTGTTTGGCCTGTTGCGAATGTAAGGTAGAGCCTGCTGACTGCACCGTGTGCTTCTGGATCCGTGTTTATGCAGCCTGTTTATTCATAAACCAGCGCAGCCTTGAGAGAACAGCTGGAGCACATGGCTCTTGGGGTTGGGGGGAGGGTGCTCGGGGAACTGATCTCGGTTTTGCGCCTTAAGCCCTGATGAGGTGAAAAAATTTTTTTGAGCGCTTGTTGCACTCATGAAATTGGAGTGACTTGAGAGATGGAGATTGACAGAGAGGAGAGATAGAGAAGGGAGATGGAGAGGGAGATGCAGAGAAGAGAGATGGAGAGGGAGATGGAGAGCAGATGGAGAGAAGGGAGAGGGAGATGGAGAGGGAGATTGAGAGGGAGATAAAGAGGGAGATAGAGGGAGATGGGGAGGGAGATGGAGAGCAGATGGAGAGAAGGGAGATGGAGATGGAGAGGGAGATGGAGAGGGAGATAGAGGGAGATGGGGAGGGAGATGGAGAGCAGATGGAGAGAAGGGAGATGGAGATGGAGAGGGAGATAAAGAGGGAGATAGAGGGAGATGGGGAGGGAGATGGAGAGCAGATGGAGAGAAGGGAGATGGAGATGGAGAGGGAGATAAAGAGGGAGATAGAGGGAGATGGGGAGGGAGATGGAGAGCAGATGGAGAGAAGGGAGATGGAGATTGAGAGGGAGATAAAGATGGAGATAAAGAGGGAGATAGGGAGGGAGATGGAGATGGAGAGGGAGATAGAGAGGGGAGACAGAGGGGGAACTTGAGATGCAGACGCGGAGACGGACAGTGCATTCCTGTGCTGGAACAAGGCGTGATGGCTGCATTTCAGAGCCGTGAATCAAAGTACAAATTTACCAGATTTGGGGCTGGTCGTGCGCGCACAGAGCGCACTGAACACAGCAGCGGAGGCCGTCCCAGCAGCCATGGGTATCAGATGACAGTTCATCCTGTGCATGGGCGTTTAAAACGGCATGCACAGGAAAGTGGATCCGTGCTTGCATATCACGGGCTGCATGCGTCTGCTTCTGTGTGGAAAAAATAGCTAGGAAAAACTAAAACTAATTCATGCGTATAGCTGCAAGGGGCGGGTCTGGAATGGATTAGGGGCGGGTCTGGAATTGATTAGGGGCGGGTCTGGAATTGATTAGGGGCGGGTCTGGAATGGATTAGGGGCGGGTCTGGAATGGATTAGGGGCGGGTCTGGAATGGATTAGGGGCGGGTCTGGAATGGATTAGGAGCGGGTCTGGGTCTGGATTAGGAGAGGCTCTAGAATGGATTAGGGGAGGGTCTGGAATGGATTAGGGGAGCGTCTGGAATGGATTAGGGATGGGTCTGGAATGGATTAGGAGAGGGTCTGGAACGGATTAGGGATGGGTCTGGAATGGATTAGGGATGGGTCTGGAATGGATTAGAAGAGGGTCTGGAATGGATTAGGGATGGGTCTGGAATGGATTAGGAGAGGGTCTGGAATGGATTAGGAGAGGGTCTGGAACGGATTAGGGATGGGTCTGGAATGGATTAGGGGAGGGTTTGGAATGGATTAGGGATGGGTCTGGAATGGATTAGGAGAGGGTCTGGAATGGATTAGGAGATGGTCTGGAATGGATTAGGGATGGGTCTGGAATGGATTAGGGGAGGGTTTGGAATGGATTAGAGATGGGTCTGTAGGTATGCACACAGATGTGATACTACGGAATTCAACATTCCTTTAAACAAACGAGTGACTCCCAACACACAAGAACATGCACTGTTGTACGCCATTGATTTTCCTTCCGTTTCTCAGCACTGAGTAAATGGAACGGGCTACCACTCCAGCATTTAGTTGGTCTGTTGGAAAGGCTCTACACCTTTTCTGTATCAGAAATACAGACAAGGACAGAAAGACAGACAGACAGACAGACAGACGCACACAGATACTAAAGCAGACACAGGCAGACAGACAGACACTAAAGCAGACAGGCAGGCAGACAGACAGAAACTAAGGCAGACACAGACAGAAAGACAGACAAAGGCAGACACAGACAGACAGACACAGACAGACAGACAGACAGACAGAAATACAGACAGACAGACAGACAGACAGACAGATAGACAGACAGACAGACAGACAGACAGACAGACAGAAAGACAGATAGACAGACAGACAGACAGGCAGACAGACAGACACAGGCAGACACAGACAGACAGACACAGACAGACAGACAGACAGACAGACAGACAGACACAGACAGACAGACAGACAGACAGACAGACAGACAGACAGACAGATAGACGGACAGACAGACAGACAGACAGACAGACAGACAGACACAGACAGACAGACAGACAGACAGATAGACGGACAGACAGACAGAGACAGACAGACAGATAGACAGACAGACAGACAGACAGACAGACAGACAGACAGACAGACAGACAGACAGACAGACAGACAGACAGACAGACAGACAGACAGACAGACAGACAGACAGACACAGATAGACAGACAGACAGACAGACAGACAGACACAGATAGACAGACAGGCAGACAGACAGGCAGAGCAGGGGAGATCCTGAGAGGATGCTGCTGAAAGAAACTGAAAGACAATCTGGAGATTCTGGACCAGATCGAGGTCACCAGAGGATAATTATCAGAACAAACCCCGCACAACACAAACCAGAAAATTTACAAACGCTTTCAAAAAAGATGTTTAGACCAGACTCTTTTCTCTGGTTAGTAATATAAGGCAAAATAGTAGGCATTATATTTTTGTTGATGCATTATAAATTTTATTAATTGTATCCTTTTCGCCAGTGCAGTGGAGGCACGGGTAGACATGACAACTGGGAACAAATTCATGTAAAAGGGAAACCACAGGCCGACTGGCAGAACATGCAATTCTGTTCTTTCGCTGAACAACAGGGCAGAGCTGAGCTGCACAACCGCATATTAACAATTGCGAAATGGAAAATATTTTAACTAGTTGATCTTTGCAAATTTTACAATGGGACAGTTTCGAAAAATATGATTATAAGTTTCAAAAGTAGCCTCAGACACACAGCAACCTCCATCCTAGCGTCTGCTTTGCAGGCACTGAGAAGCCTGGATTTATGGAAATATTCTGAAGAGGATTTTGAAGATCTGGGAGGCTGGCCCAGCAACTGAGAATCTGGGAGGCTGGCCCAGCAACTGAGGATCTGGGAGGCTGGCCCAGCAACTGAGGATCTGGGAGGCTGGCCCAGCAACTGAGGATCTGGGAGGCTGGCCCAGCAACTGACACTCTGGGAGGCTGACCCAGCAACTGAGGATCTGGGAGGCTGGCCCAGCAACTGGGGATCTGGGAGGCTGGCCCAGCAACAGGGGATCTGGGAGGCTGGCCAGCAACTGAGGATCTGGGAGGCTGGCCCAGCAACTGAGGATCTGGGAGGCTGGCCCAGCAACTGAGGATCTGGGAGGCTGGCCCAGCAACTGACACTCTGGGAGGCTGGCCCAGCAACTGACACTCTGGGAGGCTGGCCCAGCAACTGAGGATCTAGGAGGCTGGCCCAGCAACTGAGGATCTGGGAGGCTGGCCCAGCAACTGACACTCTGGGAGACTGGCCCAGCAACTGGGGATCTGGGAGGCTGGCCCAGCAACTGAGGATCTGGGAGGCTGGCCCAGCAACTGGGGGTCTGGGAGGCTGGACCACGCAACTGAGGATCTGGGAGGCTGGCCCAGCAACTGAGGATCTGGGAGGCTGGCCCAGCAACTGAGGATCTAGGAGGCTGGCCCAGCAACTGAGGATATGGGAGGCTGGCCCAGCAACTGAGGATCTGGGAGGCTGGCCCAGCAACTGAGGATCTGGGAGGCTGGCCCAGCAACTGAGGATCTGGGAGGCTGGCCCAGCAACTGAGGATCTGGGAGGCTGGCCCAGCAACTGAGGATCTGGGAGGCTGGCCCAGCAACTGGGGATCTGGGAGGCTGGCCCAGCAACTGAGGATCTGGGAGGCTGGCGGTGGTGACGCAGTAACATAGAATCTGCATGGCAAATTGAAACCAGAGTTAGGAAAAAAAAGTCATCGAGTACGTACTAGAACAGTTAGCAGTTGACAAAATAGTTGTGTTTCGATGGATGCTGAGCCTCAAGCCAAAAGCTCACTCAGGCACACAGCAGGAAAGAAATTCACAAGTTTTCGGGTCATAGAAAATGATCAAACACGGCTGGTATCAGTAACAATGTGTGCGACATGATCTGAGTATTGTATTGTCGATTGGTTAAGCATTTCAAGTGTCAGTTTAAGGTGTCCTCTTGGCCTGGTTGGCAAGCCAGCCGACGTCAAAAACCCAGCGAAGCAGAAATTTTAATTACGGCGGCTTGGAGCGCAGTATTTCTCGTAGTACTTCTCCAGGTCAGTCTCTGAAAACGGGGAGGATGGGCATCGGGTTGCTTTGTTGACTGCGAGATAAAGAAAGGGAGAGATTGGGAAATGAAGATGAAGGAGGGAGGTGACTGGGGGATGAAGATGAAGGGAGGGAGGAGACTAGGAGATAAAGATGTAAATAGGGAAAGTGGGAGATGGAGAGACTGGGAGATGAAGCGAAGGCGGCTGAGGCATGAAAGAAGGGAAAGTGTGGGAGATAAAGGGAGACTGGGGGTTAGAGGAAGAGACTGGGAGATGAAGGGAGACAGGGAGGTGGAAGGAGAGACAGGGAGATGAAGGGAGACTGGGAGATGGAGGGAGAGACTGGTAGATGAAGGGAGATTGGGGAATAAAGGGAGACTAGGGGTTAAACGGAGAGACTAGGAGATAAAGAGAGACAGGGAGATAGAGGGAGAGACTGGGAGATGAAGGGGAGACTGGGAGATGAAGGGAGACTTGAAGATGGAGAGAGAAACTGGGAAACGAAGAGATAGACTGGGAAATGAAGGGATAATAGGATGGGAGATGAAGGGAGACTGGGAGATGGAGAGAGAGACTGGGAAACGAAGAGATAGACTGGGAAATGAAGGGATAATAGGATGGGAGATGAAGGGAGACTGGGAGATAAAGGGAGACTAGGGGTTAAAGGGAGAGACTAGGAGATAAAGAGAGACTGGGAGATAGAGGGAGAGACTGGGAGATGAAGGGGAGACTGGGAGATGAAGGGGAGACTGGGAGATAAAGGGAGGGAGACTGAGATGAAGGGAAAGAGAAACAGAACGACGTAAACACAGAATGAGTCAGTGCCTCTGAACCAGGGGTACTCTCATGAGAGCACACCAACAGCCGCTACGCAAGCTCACCTTTGGCCTGACTCATGAGGTTCCACAGTCGCTCTTCATCAGGACTGTGTGGGAAAATGCACTTGACTCCGTATCTGCACTGCTTGGTTTTGGCGATATTCTGGCACAGGAAGAACTTCGTTTGCGGCCTGTTGGGGTTCGGCACGGGCGCCCTGGCGTCGAGGCCGCTGTTGCTGTAGACGATGATGGGCTTCACCCAGGCGTGCTGCCGCTGCTGGCACTGGCTGGGCTTATTGGGGTCGCGCGGCGATCGGCACTTGAAGCAGACGGCTTTGAGCAGCTGCTGCTGTGGCTGCGGATTCGCTGCTGAAGGCGCTGAAGCCGCGGCAGCTGCTGACTGGGCGCCGCTGCTTCCAACAGTTCCAGTCGAGGAGGCTGCGGCAGCGGCTGAGTTCGATGAGGCCGGAACTGTCGAGGCAGCGGCTGTGGATTTGCGAAGCCTGCAGACAACAGAAACATTTTAGGAGATGGGGATTTAGCCTGCAACTGATTGTAAGTGGCTGGAAATTTCCGTGGTATTGAGACCGGGTTTCTTGGAATTAGTATTTCGATTTCTAGAAATTTGAATTCTGATTAAATTTCGGATTCATATTTTGAAAATTCGGATTGCGCTTCCTAAAAACCAAATTAGGATTCCTAAAATTCAGTTTGTGTTTCTTAGAAACGAAATTAGGATTCCCAAAATTCGGATTGTGTTTCTTAGAAGCGTAATTAGGATTCCCAGAATTCGGGTTGCGTTTCTTAGAAACGAAATTTGGGTTTTAAGAATACAGATCAAGTTTCATGAAATTCATACTGGGATTCTTAGAATTTAGACTTAATTTCTCGGATTGCGCTGCTTAGAATCGATATCGGGGATATCTTACACTTTTGATTCATAAAGACTTAACATTGAGATTAATATTTTAAGAATTAAGACTCAAAAAGTGTTAATCAAAAACAGCACACAGCTCTCACCTGCGCACAGCGGCGTCCAGGACCAGCGGCCCACCCGCTCCAGATTCCACAGCTGGCATTCCACTTCGCCGTGCGCGTAGTCGCAGTCGGACCTGAGGCACTTGTCCTCCACGTACAGGCGGCAGTTGTAGTACTCCCTGACCGGCTTGCTGCCTGACCGCAGCTGCCGCACCTGGCACCAGTGAGAGGCGCCGGGCGCCCGGACCAGCAGGCGGGTCTCGGCGCAGGAGTGCCCGGTCGCTGGGTCGTACTTGAACCGGGTGCAGATCACGTCCAGCGGCGTGGAGCACTGGTCGCAGGCCAGAACCATGGAGTAGTCCGGGACCGACGGGAATTCTGGCGTGGATGCGGCGGCTTGGCCGGCCGTCCGATACTGAGGGAGACGCGGGGGGGGACCCCAAAATCTTTAAACAATCTCTCCCTGCAGAATGATGGAATAAAAAAACGATCAGAATCCAAATCTACTAAATCTCACCCCTTAGAATCCATCCAAATCTACTAAATCTCATCCCTCAGAATCCAAATCTACTAAATCTCACCCCTCAGAATCCAAATCTACTAAATCTCACCCTGGAGAATCCAAACCTACTAAATCTCACCCTGGAGAATCCAAACCTACTAAATCTCACCCTGGAGAATCCAAATCTACTAAATCTTAACCCTCAGAATCCAAATACACTAAATCTCACACTATACTTGTTGTGTATGAACTTTAAGTTCTATGGTTTATGGGTGAAGCCTTATTCATATTTTAAGTATAGCAGCCAGCTACTTCGCTGCTAAAATATACGCGCTGCAGGCATCTACATGTACATAACGCTGCTATGATCTTTACATAACGCTGCTATGATCTTTACATAACGCTGCTATGATCTTTACATAACGCTGCTATGATCTTTACATAACGCTGCTATGATTTTTTACAGTTGCGAGAAAAAGTTAGTGAACCCTGACTGAATTGTCACAAAAATCGCAATAACTTCTTTTAGCCCAAGGAAAATATTCTTAGATTTTATTCAAATAAATGATATTTATATTAGTAACTGATTTTGTATATTGTTAGCAAAAATATCGCATAGTTTGGACATTGTTGACTGAAAACGTAAAACTGCTGAAGAAAAAGTTAGTGAAGCCAAAAGTTTGTACTATAAACATGCTGATTGTAATCATTCAAACCATTGAAACCACAATGCATGATGCAATTGCAGACAATCGCGGCACGTTGCACGCAAAATCTGTTGCACCATTGTAGTTTGAATGCAATCATACGCTTGTACAAAGCTATATAAAGCCTTAAAGGCAGGCTAGCTAACAGCAGTACTTTATTCCAGCATGTATCGTGGCAAAGAGCTCCCAGAGCATTTGAAGCAACTTGTTGTATCAGCTCACAAAACTGGCCTTGGATACAAGAAAATTGCCAGCCAACTTCAGCTCAGTGCTTCCACTGTTAGAGCTGTCATACACAAATGGCGGAGGCACAACACTGTGACTTCACTGCCTCGAAGTGGACGACCGGCCAAAATTTCTAAGCGCACAGCAAGGAGACTAGCTCAGACTGTTGACAGTGATCCAACTGTGACTGCTAGTCAACTGCAGCATCAGCTTGCTCAATGCGGAATAGAGGTTCACAAATCAACGGTGCAGAAGTCTTTGAACCGTCAAGGACGCCATGGACGAGTTGCTCGCAAGAAGCCTCTTCTGTCCAAAAAGCATCGCCAAGCTCGCCTAAAATTTGCTCAACAGCAGCTGCAGCAGCCGGACAGCTATTGGCAAAATGTCTTGTGGACAGATGAAACAAAAATTGAACTGTTTGGGCACATTTCGCAGCGATATGTGTGGCGCAAGCCAAATCAGGCATTTAAACAAAGTAATGTACTGCCAACTGTAAAACATGGAGGTGGCAGCATCATGCTATGGGGCTGCTGCGCTGCAAGTGGAACTGGAAACATTGTCCGAATTCATGGAATAATGAACTCAGTCATGTATCAGGAAATACTGGCTGCTAATGTCCGACCTAGCGTGCGAAAGCTGAAACTTGGGCGTAATTGGCTGATGCAGCAAGATAACGACCCAAAGCATACGAGCAAATCCACTCAGGCATGGTTTCAGAACAAAAATGTGAAGCTGATGGACTGGCCAAGTCAAAGCCCAGATCTGAACATTATTGAAAATCTTTGGTTCGATCTGAAGAAGGCTGTTCACGCACGCAGACCTCGGAATCTGGACGAGTTGGAGAGGTTCTGCATTGAAGAATGGGAGAAGATTCCTGCAGAGCGGTGCAGTCGACTGATTGACAGTTACAGAAATCGATTGCGGGCCGTTATTGCTGCTAAGGGTGGAGTTACAAAGTATTAGCTGTTGGTATTTGAAACGGGTTCACAAACTTTTTCACCATCCGTTTTTTGTTTTCGGTCAATTGTGTCAAAACTACGCGATATTTTTGCTAACAAAGTACAAAATTTAGTTACTAAATATAACTATTTTTTTGAATAAAATCTGAGAATATTTTCCTTGAGCTAAAAAAAGTTATTGCAATTTTTGTGACAATTCAGTCAGGGTTCACTAACTTTTTCTCGCAACTGTACGATCTCTTCCTAACTCGGCATCTTGCATTCGTCTTCGTTACTACGAAAAGTACAACATGGCGACGAGGAAAATTTAATTCGCCGCGGGACGATACTGCAGTCACCAAATCTTCATACCGATGTCTTCCGGACTCGACTTCCGACTGGGGGAGATGCCGCTGTGCTACCCCGATGTCGAACAGTATTTCAAGCGCCTCGGTTTTTACATTAGCGCAACGGAAAAGAATGACCAGAGCAAAGCCGTTCTACTTGCTACTTGTGGAGATGCCGCATTTTCACTGATTGAGACACTTGTGCAGCCAGAAGACATTTTAAACGATACAAAGTGTACGTTCGATTTCATCAAAGAAGCGGTACTGAGCCACTTGAAACCCAAGCGCCTTCTTCACTACGACAGACATCTGCTACATACCATGGTCCAAATACAGGGTGAGTCGGTGACAAAGTTTTTGGAGAGACTGAAGACACAGGCCAACAAATGCGAATTCGGCAACCTGCGAGAAGAGTTAATTCTTTCGCAGTATATTTTCGGACTGGCTGATAATTCTCTGAAGCAAAAATTACTAGTGAAGGAAAAACTGGATCTAGAGACTGCGGTTAAGGATAGTCTCTTATCGGAGTCCGTATCTCAAGCTACTGATTCGAGCAAAACCGTCGCAGCAGTGCATAAAACCACTCACAAGAAGACCGGCAGCAACCACAAGTATCCAACGGTATCCAGGCCAATGCCAACAACGCCGAATCATTCTAAGTCTAGCTGCCATTCCTGTGGTAACCCGGGTCATCTTAGAAATACCTGCAAGTTCCGTAATGCGACATGTCACAAGTGCGGAAAAACCGGGCACATTGCCAGAGCATGCAGGTCCAACATCGGTGGCAGCAAGAAAGTCACGTACGCGGAAGTTGAAGCAACCGACGCTGATCCACCTGATTCAGCTGTGTACTCGGTGATCAAGGCTACTCCATGCGACGAACTCTGGAAAATAGTCTGCACGATCGGTGATTCCACAGTCCATATGTGCGTCGACTCTGGTAGTCAGGTAACAATTTTGCCAGTAACCATCGTAGAGCAAGCCGGATTGCACATGGTTGACGCGGACATTCGATCACTCAAAGTTTTCGGGGGAGCTTCAGTTTCCGTACGAGGCATGGCTAAGGACGTCACGATTGAGCTGAGAAACGGCAAAACGGCATGCGGAGACATATATGTCGGGGACCCATCTAGTCAAGCCATTTTGGGAAAAAATTTTATTCGTGCCTTCAACCTATTGACGGTAGACGAATTTCTGTGCCATCCAGTGCAGTGTGATAAAAATTTAAGATTCCAGGCCAGCTTTCGCCTGAAGGACGGGGCCTCTACCGATGGAATGTGCTTTCCTGCCAGATCCCTTCCGTTCTCAATTAAAACTTTGGTTGAACTGGAGCTGAAAAGACTGGAAAGTGCAGGTATCATCTACCCAGTTCACTCGCCTAAGGTATCGTGCCCTATTGTTCCTGTGTTGAAACCAGAAGGATCAAAGAGACCCATTAGACTGTGTGGAGACTATTCAGTCACTCTCAACAGACTGATAGACCGAGATCGATATCGACTGCCAACTTTGAAATAAATCCTTCAAAAGATCCCAAATTCGAAAGTGTATTCAGTGCTCGACCTCGAAGACGCATTCTTGCAGATTTCCCTAACGCCAGAAAGTCAAGATCTTACGTGTATTTCCACCCACGTAGGACATTTTGCCTTCCGCAAGTTACAATTTGGGATATCGGCAGCACCACTGATATTTCAGGAAGTTATGGATATTTTGCTCAAAGGAATACCAGGCACTGCTTCTTATCAGGACGACATCATTCTAGGCACTGAAACAGTGGAGCAGCATCGACAGATCCTGGTGCAAGTCAAGGAAAAACTGAAAAAGCATGGATTCAAGATCAATGAGCGTAAGACTCAGGAGTGCAAGAAAGAAGTCACATTTCTGGGATTTCTCCTCCGAGATGGGAAACTTTTGCCTGATCCTGCAAGAGTGGAAGCTCTATCCAACTTGTCAGAGCCAAAAGACCGGGATCAATTGAGAAGTGCTATATGCACCTTAAGACACTACGGGATTTTTTGTCCGAACTTCTCTATGATCGCCAAGCCGCTCTATTACCTCCTAAAGAAAGGGGTTCAGTGGAAATGGACTGTCGTTCACTCAAGTGCGTTCTCCCAACTGAAAGCTGCTGTAACGGAAGGTCGAATCGTTTCTTATGATATAAAAAGGCCGTTGTTTCTAACCTGCGACGCTTCTCAGAGTGGAGTCGGATTTGTGCTGTCCCACGACACGAACCAAAAAGAAGTTGTATGGCTGGGAAGCAGAGTTTTGACCAAGGCTGAGGCCAACTACGCCAACATTGAGCGGGAGGCTCTTGCAATTATCGAGGGTGTAAAATATTTTCATCAATTTCTGGCAGGCCGTCATTTTACAATCATCTCTGATCACAGACCTTTGCAGTACATCTTCTCTACAACGAAAGTTCCTGACCGAGTTTCTGCGAGACTCCAGAGATGGGCATTGCTGCTCAGATCCTATGACTACACTGTCACTTACTCAAAAGGAGACACCATGCTCGCAGCAGATACTCTGTCCAGAATTCCTTCAACAAACGCTTCTACTTCGTTTTCAAATTTTGATGTCAATCTGCTGGAGGTAAACTCTCTCGTAGAATTTTCTTCTTCTGGGACAATTCTTCGGCGTGTCGCCAACACCAGAGACCCTGAAATTGATACTATCAAGAAGTTTGTTACTCAAGGTTGGCCAAGCTACATTTCTAAACAGCTGCTTCCGTACACCAAATCCAAGGCGGAATACTCCATTCAAAACGGGATTCTGTTCAAAGGGATCCGAATCGTGCCTCCAAAGTCCATGCGCAGAGAAATTCTTCAAATTCTTCACGAGAATCATCCGGGCATTGTGCGCATGATCAGACTAGCTCGAGAGTACTTCTGGTGGCCTTACATTGACGCCCAGATCAATAGCTTCGTTCAAAGGTGTCCTTCCTGCCAACTAAATTCGAGAAAGCGAACAAATGCAAATCTGCATTCATGGGAAGATGCAAAGTTCTTCTTCGAACGTGTTCATCTGGACATAGCATATTTCAAGGAGAAACACTTCTTGGTTCTCATCGACTCCTTCTCTCGGTGGATTGATGTACATCAGCTGTCAAATATCACAGCCAACTCTCTTATTCCAGCATGCAGACGAACATTTAAGTACATGGGACTTCCAACGTGCATTGTGACTGACAATGGAACCAATTTTCGATCAAAAGAGTTCGCAGAATTTCTCAAGAAGAATCTAATTAACCATGTCTTAACACCACCTGGTCATCACCAGTCAAATGGGATTGTGGAAAGAGCTATCCAAGAGTTGAAAGTGACTCTGAAGCAGAACAGTAATGACATAGGTTCCGAATGTGAGAAGGTGTTGATATCATTCTGCCTTTCGAAGAACACTACACCGAATTCCGAAGGAGCGATTCCTGCTGCACAACTGTTTATGCAACGCCCAAGAACGCGCCTCACTGCAACCTTTACAGAATGGGACAAACCGCTAACTACCCCAATTCCTGTCTACATCAACGTAGAAGGAAAGTCAGACAAGGTCCCAGAAGAAATCCAAGGACTTCATGGATCAAATACCTACTTGGACAGCAAAGGACGGGTTGTCCATGCATCTGATGCAACGCCAAGGACTACAGAGAACTCACAAGAGATTACCTCGCCTGGACCTGCCAATGTTGGCAGCAGCAATGATAAGGAAATCGAAACTATGACTCCTGCTGAAGTGGAGACAACCAGCGATCAAAGTCCCGAGTACCAAATTTCTCGTCGAAGTCAGAGGCTCCGAAAAGCCCCTGATCGGCTGACCTATTCCTGATTTATTTGATCGTTAGACAAAATAGAAAACAGTCATTTATTTCTCTCCAGGTTAATTGCTAAAATGTGGGGGTGTTGTGTATGAACTTTAAGTTCTATGGTTTATGGGTGAAGCCTTATTCATATTTTAAGTATAGCAGCCAGCTACTTCGCTGCTAAAATATACGCGCTGCAGGCATCTACGATCTCTTCCTAACTCGGCATCTTGCATTCGTCTTCGTTACTACGAAAAGTACAACAATACTCCAAAACAACAAAATCTCATTCTAGAAGACACCCAACCCACAAAATCTCAGTCTAGAAGACACCCAACCCACAAAATCTCAGCCTAAAGACACCCAACCCACAAAATCTCATTCTAGAAGACACCCAACCCACAAAATCTCAGTCTAGAAGACACCCAACCCACAAAATCTCAGTCTAGAAGACACCCAACTCACAAAATCTCAGTCTAGAAGACACCCAACTCACAAAATCTCAGTCTAGAAGACACCCAATCCACAAAATCTGTCTAGAAGACACCCAACTCACAAAATCTCAGTCTAGAAGACACCCAACCCAAAAAATCTCAGTCTAGAAGACACCCAACTCACAAAATCTCAGTCTAGAAGACACCCAACCCACAAAATATCAGTCTAGATGACACCCAACCCACAAAATCTCAGTCTAGAAGACACCCAACCCACAAAATCTATCTAGAAGACACCCAACCCACAAAATCTGTCTAGAAGACACCCAACTCACAAAATCTCAGTCTAGAAGACACCCAACTCACAAAATCTCAGTCTAGAAGACACCCAACTCACAAAATCTCAGTCTAGAAGACACCCAACCCACAAAATCTCAGTCTAGAAGACACCCAACTCACAAAATCTCAGTCTAGAAGACACGCAACCCACAAAATCTCAAGCCACAATTCACAGTCTCACCGTTGGGAAGGCGGCATTTATAGGGAATCCCCCGCTGGCGGAAGTCTTTACCTCCATTAACGGCGAGATGATCGAGGCGGCCGGAGCAGATGGCGCGAACTTCTGACCGATTGGCCTGAGCAGAGGCGCCGGTTCGTCGAAATTGTCCAATGAGTTCAAGTAGCTTTGCGACTTCTTAGCGCCCTGCTGCTGCTGCTGCTGCTGCTGGGCGGCCGCGGGCAGGGCAGCGGCGAAGCCGGGGGCGGAGTCCGGTGTGAGAAGAGACTGGCTGGCCTGCGGATCGGAAAGGTCAAATGAAGGTCAAATTGCGCTAATAATCAAATGAAAATCAGCCTTGCGCTTTTACTGCCAGTTGGTGCAGGTTAAGCAAGCCTGATGGTGGTTAGTACGACAAGAATGTCGCAGTGAGTAAGGTAGTTACACTAGAATCTTAAGTGTCAGGGAACAGAGATGGAAATCTCCAACTGTCTACTAGCAGTAGGCTGTACCCAGCTTAGCATAGCCGGCAAAATCGCTCACCGACTGAGAGGCGGATGCCGACGCGGCAGCAGCAGCCGAGTAGAGCGACGCCGTCTGCGGCTGCGGCGGCTCGTCGTTGAAGTCGTCCAAAGAGTTCAAATAGTCGCCCCCGCTGCGGCCCACCATCGGCTGGCTGTGGTCCGGGCTGAGCAAGGAAGCCGGCCGGGCAGCGGGCAGGCCGGGATCGTAGCCGCCATAGTACACCTGCTGCTGCTCCTCCGCCTCGTCTCCTGGTGGAATCAAAGCTACGGCAGGCTGCAGACTCTGCCTGGCCTGATCAATAAAACGGGCCACGTTGAACTGGTCATCGCACTGCAGATTCCACAGGTGAAGTTCTTCGTGCCCGTGCGGGAACGGGCACTCCAAGCCGAGCTGACAGCGCTGCTTGCGGGCGAAGTGCCGGCAGAAATTGGTGAACTCCTGCCTGAAGTAGTCGGGCGGCGACCGGATAAGCTTCCAACCTTCGGAGGCTTTCTCGCGCTGACAGACGAACAGGCAGTCCAGCTGGCAGGCGTGGCCGGAGCTGTGGTTGTCCAACATGCAGTAGGCGAACCCGTTCTGCCCGAGCAGCTCGGCCACGCAGTCCAGACAGCCCAGGCGGTACTGGTGCGTGCTGTCTAGTGGGAACTCCAGCTGATCTGCGTCCGCCTCCGCCTCGTTGCCATAGTCTTTTGAGTCCTTAGCAACGCTGTACATGGTATCGTAGCTGGCGGTGTCGCTGTAACCATAGAGACCGGATGAACCGCCGAAGGAGGAAGCCTGTATAGGGATTAAACCGATTTGATGAACAGCACGACCGGCGTTCTTGGGATTTAAGAGGGTGGCCCAGCAACTGGGGATCTGGGAGGCTGGCCCAGCAACTGACACTCTGGAAGGCTGGCCCAGCAACTGGGGATCTGGGAGGCTGGCCCAGCAACTGGGGATCTGGGAGGCTGGCCCAGCAACTGAGGATCCGGGAGGCTGGCCCAGCAACTGAGGATCTGGGAGGCTGGCCCAGCAACTGGGGATCTGGGAGGCTGGCCCAGCAACTGAGGATCTGGGAGGCTGGCAGCCCAGCAACTGACACTCTGGGAGGCTGGCCAAGCAACTGAGGATCTGGGAGGCTGGCCCAGCAACTGAGAATCTGGGAGGCTGGCCAAGCAACTGAGAATCTGGGAGGCTGGCCCAGCAACTGAGAATCTGGGAGGCTGGCCCAGCAACTGAGAATCTGGGAGGCTGGCCAAGCAACTGAGGATCTGGGAGGCTGGCCAGGCAACTGAGAATCTGGGAGGCTGGCCCAGCAACTGAGGATCTGGGAGGCTGGCCCATCAACTGAGGATCTGGGAGGCTGGCCCATCAACTGAGGATCTGGGAGGCTGGTGGCCCAGCAACTGAGGATCTGGGAGGCTGGCCAGGCAACTGAGGATCTGGGAGGCTGGCCCAGCAACTGGAGATCTGGGAGGCTGGCCAAGCAACTGAGGATCTGGGAGGCTGGCCCATCAACTGAGGATCTGGGAGGCTGGTGGCCCAGCAACTGAGGATCTGGGAGGCTGGCCAGGCAACTGAGGATCTGGGAGGCTGGCCCAGCAACTGGAGATCTGGGAGGCTGGCCAAGCAACTGAGGATCTGGGAGGCTGGCCCAGCAACTGGGGATCTGGGAGGCTGGCCAGGCAACTGAGGATCTGGGAGGCTGGCCCAGCAACTGAGGATCTGGGAGGCTGTCCCAGCAACTGAGAATCTGGGAGGCTGGCCCAGCAACTGAGGATCTGGGAGGCTGGCCCAGCAACTGGGGATCTGGGAGGCTGGTGGCCCAGCAACTGAGGATCTGGGAGGCTGGTGGCCCAGCAACTGAGGATCTGGGAGGCTGGCCCAGCAGCTGGGGATCTGGGAGGCTGGCCAAGCAACTGAGGACCTGGGAGGCTGGCCCAGCAGCTGGGGATCTGGGAGGCTGGCCAGGCAACTGAGGATCTGGGAGGCTGGCCCAGCAGCTGGGGATCTGGGAGGCTGGCGGTGGTGACCCAAGAGAGTGGAATGTATGGATCGAAGCTCCAGACTCACAGGCTGTGCAGAACTGTCTCCGAGTCCAAAGTTCGAAATTCGAGCGGCGGCCGCCTGGGCTGGCGGTGGCTTTTTCTGCGGACTTGCCGCCGCCGTGTTGACTTTCAGCTGGTTGACAATGTACTGGATGGTCAATGACCCACGAGCCTGCAGATTCCACAATTCGCACTCCACATCCGAATGCGGATCCTCGCACTCGTCGCCATGGAAACACTCGCCGAACGTGGCCTGATTTGAGCACAGCTCGTACACGTAGCTGTAGCCGAGATCGACTTCTTTCGGCATTCGAACCACATACCAGGTGGTTTCTTTTAAGAGGCGGGCAATGAGGCAATCGCGGGAGCAAGTCTCGCAGGGGGCATCTGCTCGATTGCCATTGTCATCCACGCAGTTGGCGCAGGCCAGGTCGAATGCGAACTTGCTGAGTTCGGCAGCTGAATTGTCCTGCTGCTGGCAGGAATAATAGCTGGAAGAAGTGGCAGATACTGAGGCAGAGGCGGCAATCGGAGCCGAAGAAGACATCGAGCCGGAAGCATATGCTGGCGCATTCGCCGATACGGAAGCAGAAAACTGGGCGCTGTTGCTGCTGTTGCTTTTGCTGGCCTTTGCGTACTGTTGTGTAATGGGTGGTGGCGGCGGTGGTGGAGGAGGCGGATGCAGCTCAGCAGCGGACTGACTGGTTGGTGGAGCATCAACCGGAGACCTGGTGACCTGGTTGGCGGTCCAGCTGAACAGAGCTCCGATTGGGGGCAAATGAGGCTGCTGCTGAACAACTTTCGGTGGGATTTCGGCAGTCATTAAAGGCTTGACTGGTGCTGGCTCGGCAGGCTTTCGCTGCTGTTTAGGCGTTTCGCCATTGTGTTTAGCGATGAACCCGGCAACCGTGAATGCGTCCATATAGTTTTTGTCGAAATTCCACAGCTCTGTTTCAATTTCGGAATGCCCGAAGGTGCAGTTCTCGCGGCAAGGATAGCCCCCCTTGGATTTGTAGCATCGATAATAATTACCGGTATAACCCGGACGAGCTACCCGTGGTCGAATCAGTTTCCACAGAGTTTCACCAGGCTCCTTGGCAAACAGCTGGTTTCGTGGACAATTGTGCTTCTGTGGCTTGGTCGCAATTTCATAATCATATATCCGACCATCGGCAGGCTTCGAACAGTCGGAGCACGCCAAGCAGAGATCCCACTTGGCTAGGAAGGGAAAATCGCCATCCTTGATCAGTTTCAGTGGCTCGGCTGAAGAAGACTGGCCAGCGGAACCTACGCCGCCGCCGCCACTTTTTTTCCCACCAGCTGGCACAGTCTGCCACGAAGTCTCAGCCAGAGCTTGACGAAACTGCTCAGTTTCCTGCTCGTGAATTCTTGTGTCTTTCAATTTAACCGATTCTTTCTCAGCAGCAGTTGCCTGCTTGGCAATATTAGCCTTCTCAGACTGTTTTGTCACAGCGTTCTGCTCAGACGAATCGCTCGATTTTTGCTTGGAAGACTTCTTCTTTTTCTTATTGCCACTTTGATCCGCTTGCTGCTGCTGCTGCTTTTGGTTTTCTTTGGCTGCGGCAGCTGCTGCTTTCTTTTCGTTCTCTTTTGCTTGCCGCTCTCTTTCTAATCTCTGCTTCTCCTCTTGCTTTTGTTTTTCCTGCTTTTGCCTCTCTTTCTCTTGTCTTTGCCGCTCTTCCTGCCGCTCTTTTTCTTGCTTCTGCTTCTCAAGACGCTGCTTCTCCTGCCTCTCCATTTCTAGACGTCTTGCTTTTTCTTGTTTCTCTTTTTCAAGACGCTGCCTTTCCTTTTCTTGCCTTTCCTTTTCCAGACGCTGCTGCTCCAAACGTTGTTTCTCTTTTTCTTTCGCTTGTATCTGCTTTTTATAAGCCTCGTCTTTGTCTTTCTTTTGCTGCTGCAATTTAAGTTCCTCGGCAGTGTTGTCTTCCCTAGAAACCGAAGCCTGCTTGTGCCGGCCATTTGGAGCGGGCACGGCGACTCCGGTGGCTACTCGAACTCCGCCAGTTCCACTCTCAGTTGTTACCCGGACTTTGCGGAGCTCCGAGTCCGACCAATCCGACAGGGGGTCGTCAATCACGGAATCTTCAACGCTATCGTCATCGGAGCTGTCGCCGCAGCCACCGTAGTGCTCAACAAGATCCTGTGAGGCGGACTTTGCCGCTTCATGTCTTGAATCTTTGGCGTCATCTTCCTGGCCTGCACGCGACGAAGCCAAGTCCCCCGACTGGTCCGGGCGTCTCTGCTGCTGCTTACTGAACTCTGCGGCAACATTCACCTCGGGTATGGAGGAGGAGGAGGTGGCCGAATCAGACCGCGCCTCGTGTCGATTGACGCTGCTGTTATAAGGCTGCGAGGCTGGCGGCGGCGGCGGGCGATATTCGGACAGGAATTCGAGCTCGTTGTCGCTATCCGCCGGTTCCAGAGCTGGCACGGACTCGCCAGTTTGGCTGCCCATCCAGCCGCTGAGGATTGGAATTAATAAATAGCGGAATAGCATTCTGCACAGGCAGAGCAGCATTTCGCTGCCGAGATTTTGCTTCGAGTCTAAATAAAACTGATGCTACCAAATGCTTATAAAATGCGGCTTCTTGCCAGCTTGCTAGTCTTCGACACAACCTGACTGGCCAAAAAAGCCAGCCAATTGGCATCGGCTCCCTGCTCTCAAACTAAAAGAGGCGGGAGGAGTAATTTTATCTGCTCTTTTTCCATTCTATCGATTTTTTGGAATTCTGTTTTTGGGTGTGGCCTCGATCATGTCCCCTTATCTGCTTTGGACTGCTTTTATTCTTTTTGGGCAGCCTGCACTGACGATAAACAGCTCAATAATGCAAAGAAATTGAAAGCCTGCCTTACCAGGACACTGACTGACTGACTGATTAGTAAATGATGCAGGGTGTGCCGCTTGGAACATATGTGGCCCATTCCAAGTCCAATACAGCTGACTAACTGGGTAGAAAGTCAACACCCTTGTTTACAAAGGTAAATTTACAGTAAAATGAGCTTAGCATTAGGCATGAGCAGTATCTATCTTCTAAACTTTTAGAAGATAGATAGAGAAGATAAATTTTTATGTCAGATCAGATTATGAAAATTGCAGATTTTTCTACCTAATCAAGATGACTGACTATTGCAATAAAGTAAAGCTAGTAGCCCTGTATACAATAGCCCTAAACAAGGAAATATGAAATATAATGTAACTTTTTAAAAGAAATTGTATCTTTAAGCAATTTTTATAAGACTCACAAATTTTTCATTAACTTTTAGTAACTTTTTACATGGTATTACATAGTGTAACAAGGAAACTAGATAAAATAGTATTAAAAAATAGTCAATGGCTTCTAAAAATGTTCTAAACATTAGTTGTTCCATTTGCTTTTTAATTTCTTAGACTGTTTTTACTCCTTGTTTGCTTACTTGCAGCTCATCTTTAGTTAATTAATTATTTTTATTATTATTTAGTTTTTATACTAAAATAACTAGTCAAGCATATATACTTAGCAAAACAGTTTTCTAATTTCTGTTCAGTGGCAACAATGAATAAATAAGTTATTTTATAAGAATAAAGGCAATTAATTTAAAAAGTTTAGAAGCCTTAGCTAATAGGTGTAATTAACTTACAAATTTGTTTTAACAATAGTATCCATTAGCTACTGAAAAATGCAACTATACTAGGTCTATTTACCAATATTGGGTTGTATGCTTAGTATAGCTTGCCCCCTCAATTTTTTTATATGCACCTGGTCTCTAGATTTACATATATTGTAATTGTAAAATTATATATTAGCTGGATAAAATTGAGGTTGCATAATAGCTAATATTGTTTTTTAATAACTAGAAGTCTAGCCTAGGCTAAAAAACATTGAAATAGTATGCTTGTTCTTTATTGGAATAGGTTTCAAAAATGCATGGACATGCAACACCTATGCAAAAAAATAGCTTGAATGTGTGACACATGGGACAAAAGTATAAAAAAGCATAGCACACATAACACTAATAATAAGATAATATAAGATAATAATACTACTGTTTATGCTGCTCTTTAGTAAAATTATGAAGCATAATATAAAAAATGACAGATAACTAATAAAAAAACTATGGTACTCCTTTGGTTTTGCACATGCCCCATGCTTATAGCACCACCACCCATCAACCACGATGCACTGCAACATGCAATGCTACCTTCCATTGCAATGCACTACCTACTATCTTGAATCTGTATGACATAATACCAGAAAATATTTAAAATTTGAAAGATAACTATTTTTGTTTTTTAACTTATTCCAATAGGGTGCTTATTTAATATACAAACTATTTATCATAGATACTAAATAAACTAGATAGGCTATTTAGGGTCAGGCATATATACTTGGTAAAAAAGCTTTTTACTTTAGTTTAATAACAAAGAATACAAAGGCTATTTTATAAAAAAGGCAGCAAAAATTGTTAATAAATTTACAAGTCTAAGCTTGCAAGCATAAACAATCTTCCTAATTGGTTATCCAATAATATATATTAGCTAGTCTATTAAAATACACATGGCAGTTTTGGGCTAGAATTCAAATATGCTAAGTGTCCTACCTTCTTTTTGCTATTTAATTTTAGGCCTTGATAGTACAAAATTAAAAGTATATCAGAGTATTAAGTTAGAATATTAAAGTTTATTAGGCATAGGCTGACAACTTATAATATTGCTAAAGAATTTTTGAAAAATATTTTGTAACAAAAATCTATCTAAAAAACTTAGCAAGGAAATGCCATTTTAGTCTATTGAACTATGCATTTCAAAGATTATTTTTAATTTTACACCTGTATCTTTGGTTCTAATAGTAAAAATAATATCAAATTCAACATTGAAATGCATTGCACATTGCTATATTTTAATATAGAATTTAGTGTAGGATTCAATATGAAATTTTCCATAATAATCTAGTCAAAGCATTAATATATTCTAAACAAATTTAACCCTTATATTATTTTTTACATCCTATATACTAATATTCTTAAGCCTATTCAATGTGGAATTCAATGTGGGATTTCCTGTACTAAACTCAACTTGAGCTTAGTTGAACTTAGCTTAGTTAAATAGAACTTTATATAAAATACTTAGCAAGGCATGCACCCCAAGATTGAGGCAAAAGGTTGATTAGCATGCCTAAGAATAGTAGAAGTTGAACTACCTGATTGGACACACTTGCTATTCATAACCAAGTTATATCATTAACTAGATTGGCATGCAGCTCAACAGCTTAAATAGGCCCTAGTATCTCAGCCATTAAGAGCTTTGCTTTTGCTCTAGTTCTGACTCGACTACATTGAGACCTTGACTAACATTGAGACCACAGTAGACTACCTACTCTGAGACTGCACAATGGTCCTAACAAGACTACTTTGGAAAATTCTAGTGTGCACTTGGTTTGGTCAAAAAATGGCCTGCATTGGCATGCATTTAGGTATGTAGCCATAATGGCATAGCATGCTATGTTGTGGATTCATAGAATAGCTTGATGGCATAGAATGTGGTATAGCATAGGCTAATCATAGGACCTAGTGGGGCAGTGACAAGCTTTAGTTGTGGAAATACTTGGATTTAATTTATCCTGTTTGTTTTACTAGAAAAGAAAAGAAAAAAAAGATCCTTTATCATACTACATGGTGCTTCCCACAAGGCAAAAAGACTAAAAAATGCCAAAGAAACTATTATCTATATTGCACACTACAACCTAGAGTGCCTCAGGTGTCTAAAACATACTTTTCTTAAATCTCAAGTGCACGTCTTGTCATGATATAGCCAATATAACACTTATACTATTTAAAGTGTCTTACATTCATTGTACCAAGTGTAGAAATTCAAGTTTAATTGTTTATAAGACAAAGTACAGTCAATAACTTTAAAGTAAGGGAATAGTTGAACTCAACTCACTACCTCAAATCATGAAAAATGCCACTGATTTTGCATATTTTGCACATATGCATATCTTATGTATAATCATAACTACTCAATCAATTTACTGTGATGATGCTTACTCTAGACTTCTTTAAAGTAGTTATTTTATACATGGCAGTGGCTAGAGTTCCGGCACCGGAACCCATTTTCTAATGGCTACGGATCCGGCAGTGCCATTATAATATAGATGGAACATTATATTTTTCTTTTTACAGTTGGCTGATATTGAGATTTTGTTCTAGATTAAAATTTAAGACGATATGATAAGATTTGGGAGATGCTTCTAATATTCAGACTTCTTAAGATATGTTCTTAGCAGTCTTTATATGCTTCTATACAGCACTGCCGGATCCCTAGCTACTAAAAAATGGGTTCCGGTGCCGAAACTCTAGCCATTACCTTTATACATTGCCATTATTTACATTACCAATGTGTACATTGCTGTACTGGCAGCCCATTCTGAAGGTGTTCTGAACCTTCTGATGTCAGAAACCCACCAGATGCTTGGCAGAACCAGAAAAGACCTGGCACCAGGTCTGAAGAAGAAGCTTCTTAAGGTTTGACTCAAAAGTTTGTATTTGTTACACTACACTACACTATATATATTTCCATGGTCTCCCTTTTAGTATGAGTGCATGGTCTCCCTCAGAGCTCACAAACGGAACTCTAATAGATGAGATGACCCTTTATTTAAATGTAGAGATATAACAAAGTCAGTTACAAAATCAACACAAAACAATAAAATATGACGAGTTCTGAGTATCAAGTCTTGTTCATAAGTTTATTATCCCACAGACAAAATTAGCTTTCACTTTTAAAACGTGTCATCGAATTGTCTAAATTTGTCACCAAAATGTCCTAAATTGTCACCGAAAAGGCTGTCACCAAAATGTCTTGTCACTGAAAATCTGAAATGTCCAGGGACCCTTTGGCTCCCCAACAGGGGGTGTAGATTGCTAGTGTGGAACTAAACTAAAGACAAAGTTGCATAATTGCATTGCATTCATTCATATTTTTAGTTTGCCCACTATACTATACTATAGTAGGCCCTACAGTACAGTACAGTTTGAGTTTCTAATTTTTAATAGCAAATATTAATTGGATTATAAATATTTACTGTATGTTTAGATTTAGAAAGTTTAATTTTTTGTTACGAAGAAATTTGAAGTTAAAGAGACAAAATATTAAAAAGAAAGTTGCAATTCTGCCTAAGAAAGAACTGACAAATAAATATTATTGGCCTAGCCCTGACCCTAGGCCCTAGCCTCGAGAGTCTTGGTTTTTTTGCGCAATAGCCGAAAAGCCTAACTAACTACTGAATTCACCGGCTGTTGGGTTCACCGGATTTTTAACTTTTTTTAAGGCTTAAAAATATACATAATCAATAGCGCAAGTAAAACTAGAGATGCGCTTAGATTTTTGGCTCTGCGCGTTGCCCCTGGACATCAGGAGGGCGATTTTTGTTAATTTTTGGGGAGTGAAACCGGCGGTGAACCCAACAGCCGGTGAATTCAGTAGTTAGTAAAAGCCTAGGGGGGCCCAGACTTTCCGAAAAAACGGAAAACTAAATTAAAAAAAGGTTTTTTTAACTTATTTAAGAAATAAAAAGTAAAACTAAAATAGCTAAAATAAATTAAAGCTATACAGTTTAGTAAAAAATTAGTAGTTTTGACTTATTAGCTTTAAAATTAATAAAATTTTGCAAGCAGTTAATATAAGTCGTAATATGTATTTTCTATTTCGGCGTATTTCGTGTGCGTTAAAAAATCCGTTGGCGTAGTACCGGGTAAATACGATCTTTACCCTGTTGTATAGGTAGGCTCTCCAGTGAGATTTAAAAAAATTTTTTTTGAAAGTATGATTTTCAAACATGACAGAGGGCATCAACAGTATTCCAAACTGGCTTCATTTATGAAAATTAATTGAATAATAAAAAAGTTATGAAGATTTTAGTGACGAGTTTTGTATTCAATTCAATAGGAGAAAATAGTAAAAATACATTTAAAAAGCAGAACTTTTGTTGCGAAAATTAAAATTTTTGTGTTCAAATGTATTTAAATCAATGATTTTTAGTAAAAAATGTATTGGCTTTGGTGTATTTGAAAGATAATTTTGTTTTCTATGTAATTAAATTAGAATCAATCTAATTCTAGGGCCTAATATAACTTAAAGTAGCAATTTTTGTCAATTTCTGCTAATGTATAGCATAAAAAGATACATTTTTTCCTGGGAAAATTTTTAACTTTCCAGTTCCATTCTGTAGTTATGTGGTTTCCATGCCATAATTTTTCTTATTTAGGTTAAAAACAGCTGGTACTATATTGCAAGTAAAATATTATTGAATAGGCCCAGGCTACCCAGCTCTAATGTTGTCTATAAAAGTTTATTTTAGCATTTTTTTATTTTTTAATACAGGTTCTAGTGGGGAAAAATAGGCCTACAGGACCACATTTATAAAGGTACCAATTGTTTCAGTGACAGACATTTCGGTAACAAATAGTCGTTTCGGTGACAAGTTGCTTTTGTGATAGACACATTATTTTTGATTAAAAATTAAAAATTTCATGAGTATTGACATTTTAATAGTAAGAGGTGCTTCATAATATTAGCTTGTAGTTATTTTGTTAAGATTTATGTTTTGTATTATATTTAAAAAATTTTATCAAAGGATTCATATATTTAAGAAAAGAAATCAAACTAATTATATTGTTTTCTTCTTGTGCAGATAGGGATTGCAATCCCGGGATCCCAAATCCCAGGAATGTAGACAGGTTTTGGCCTGACAGGATCCTGGGATTGGAAACTTTTATGATAAAGTTGGTGATATCCAGGAAATCAAAATGTTTGTACATGTATTTTAAATACATTGCACAAGTAATATTCACGCGTCGTGATCATGAGTTGTAACATGACTCTCGATTCTCAAATTGTGACATGATATAATACAAATTATACAATACACAATACATGCAAGTCTCAAACTTGTGTTGTGTTTATGTATTCGACTACTTGTGTTACTTGTGTTATGTACATAAAAAGCATTGAAAAATGAATCATTGACGTTTGCTGGGAGTTCAACGCATTTACTGAAATTAGCCTGCATATACATGTACTTTTATAGGCTTTGGAAGGAAACAAAAGCATGCCTAACTGCCTTTGGGCATTGGACCTTGAGCCAAAGGCAATTTTTAAAACAAACTAGAGGTCGGACAAGCAGAAAATTTTGGTTAGGAGTGAAATTTTGGGAAATTTTCAAAGTCAGGCGTGATTCAAAGTCGGCCGAGTTGGCCGATCCGGCTGACCAATTTGGCGGCCAACCAAGGAAGTTGCAAAAATGCCCACCCCAAAAAATACCAAAGTAGTAGTACTAAGTAGCTGACGAGGCATTTTGATCTAATAAGACAGTCATAGTTACTTCTGCCGTTTACCCAAAGTTGCGTTAATTTTGCATTAGTTTTTTTACATGTAAGTCGCATTTTTGACCAAAAACTACGTCGCATTTTTGTTAAAACTAAGTTGCATGGCCGACCAAATTTTGGAGGTTGCGCATGTATGATTACAAGCCTAAACTAAAGACAAAGTTGGTATACAATGTGCTATTGCTAAAGTGCTTATAATTTTGCCATTAGAATCAATAATGAATATGTCTGCCAAATAGACTATGAAAAATAAATTGTATTTTTACCTTTCAATGGCATATCACATGCATTTTGGTAGAAACTTTAAACTGATATCTTTTTTGGTGATATAATCAACAAATGGTTTTTCGCAAGGTATCATGACAGCATTGGAAAGCTAACCTTGTATTAGAGAAGAATGACAGTGGTGGACATAGACTGGTATCTATTAGCAATACAAATGGCATCCTTCATTATTCTCCATGCCACCAGAGACTTTTGTAACAAGTTTAGAAGTAGTATCTCTTTGTGTATAGATAATCCATTTTCAATTGTTGCATTGCCATAAGACATAACCAGTGCCATGGTGATGGCCTTCTAAAAGGCAGTAGAATTTTGGTACTGAAATGTAGGCTTAATTAACCCTTGCTCACAAAGAGGCTTGCATTGAGTTTGTCTAGCCTTTCAATTCTAGAAGAGAACTGAAGCCATACCCATTTGACTCTTCATTGCACTGATTCTTTAGTCCACAAAGGGCCTAAAAACTTGCTACATAGCATCAGCCTCATTAGTAGTGAGGTGGTTGGCTTCAACTAGTTCCAAGAGTAGCAGTTAAAATATCTTCTCATTTTTGCAAGGCATGTTTGGGCGCAACCTAGGGATTCACCTAGGGATTCACCTAGGGATTCAACCTAGGGATTCAACCTAGGGATTCACCTAGGGATTCAACCTAGGGATTCACCTAGGGATTCAACCTAGGGATTCACCTAGGGATTCAACCTAGGGATTCACCTAGGGATTCAACCTAGGGATTCACCTAGGGATTCAACCTAGGGATTCACCTAGGGATTCAATCTAGGGATTCAACCTAGGGATTCACCTAGGGATTCAACCTAGGGATTCAACCTAGGGATTCACCTAGGGATTCAACCTAGGGATTCACCTAGGGATCCAACCTAGGGATTCACCTAGGGATTCAACCTAGGGATTCACCTAGGGATTCAACCTAGGGATTCACCTAGGGATTCAACCTAGGGATTCACCTAGGGATTCAACCTAGGGATTCACCTAGGGATTCAACTTAGGGATTCAACCTAGGGATTCACCTAGGGATTCAACCTAGGGATTCACCTTCATAATTTACATTGTAAAAAAAGCAGTTTGTTAGTTTATAATAATCGAAATTTGGTCTGATCCTCAGTGATAAGCATTATTAAGTATGATAAGTAATGCAATTAAAAGTAAATCACCCATAAATCTTGTCGCTTGCCTTCATGTCCGTTAGTCAGTGCCATGGGCGATGGCTGGGAAGCCGCAGCCGAGCTGGAGTTCTCAGCTCAGTTCCCGCTGCATGCCGCTTGCAAATCTGGCAGTGCTGAGCTGCTGCGCTCTCGGCTGCAGTCTCACTACCAGCACCTGCTGCTGGAGGACCCCGTGCACCAATGGACTCCGTCTCACTGGGCCGCATACTGTGGGCATGTAAGAGTTTGGAGAGTTTCCAGTTTGGCAAGTTTCGAGTTTGGAAAGTTTTGAGCTTAGGATGTTTCGAGTTTGGAAAGTTTTGAGTTCGGGAAGTTTTTCTTTTTAAAAAAATAAATTCCGAGCTTTTGCTCAATTCCATGTGTCGACTGTAGTTGCAGCTCAAAAGTTTGCATTGCGTAAAGCGGTTGCTATAGTTACCCTTGTATTTCATCCGGCTTTCAGATGGACTGCCTGACCGTGATCAACCAGGTTGAGTCTTTGTTCGACCACCCGCTGACCCGGTCGCTGCAGACTCCGCTCCATCTCGCTTGCTTTGCGGGCCAATTCATGACTGCCAAGTGGCTGCTGCAGCGGGGCGCCGTAATTGGGAAAGAGGTTCGATTTGAGGCCTTGAAGCTGCCGAATCAATTAACTTTGCCAGTAGGGCTCCTGTGTAATCTCCGTTCCTCAACTGATCAGTAGAATCGCCCTCAATTGAGTCCTACTCAGTCCTACTCAGAGAATCCCCTCAGAGAATCGCCCTCAGAGAATCGTCTTCAGAGAATGGCCCTCATTGAATCGCCTCAGAGAATCGCCTAATAGAATAGCCTCATTAAATCGCCCTCATCAAATCACCCTCAATAAATCACCCTCAATAAATCACCCTCAATAAATCACCCTCAATAAATCACCCTCAATAAATCACCCTCAATAAATCACCCTCAATAAATCACCCTCAATAAATCACCCTCAATAAATCACCCTCAATAAATCACCCTCATTAAATCACCCTCAATAAATCACCCTCAATAAATCACCCTCAATAAATCACCCTCAATAAATCGCCATCATTAAATCACCCTCATTAAATCGCCCTCATTGAATCGCCTCAGAGAATCGCCCAATAGAATAGCCTCATCAAATCACCCTCATCAAATCACCCTCATTAAATCACCCTCATCAAATCACCCTCATCAAATCACCCTCATTAAATCGCCCTCATCAAATCACCCTCATTTAATCACCCTCATCAAATCACCCTCATTAAATCGCCCTCATCAAATCACCCTCATTTAATCGCCCTCATCAAATCACCCTCATTAAATCGCCCTCGTCAGATCATTCTAATTAAATCGCCCTCGTCAAATCATTCTAATTAAATCGCCCTCGTCAGATCATTCTAATTAAATCGCCCTCGTAGAATCACCCTCAAAGAATCGCCTCACTGATTGCCCTGACTAAATACCCTCATTAAATCGCCCTCACTGAGTCGCCATCTTTAGATCCCTATAATACACTGTCTCCCTATTTGAGTCAGACATTGCACATTTTCGAATGGAATTACTGAATCAGTGCCAATTCTAAACATTCGCACTGGCCGCAGGATTACATGGGCGAAACACCGCTGCACAAAGCTGCTCGAAATGGCAGCCTCGATTGCGTTCAACTGCTGCTGTCTCAGGGAGCCAATAGGGGGTGAGTGGCCTGTTCACCAACTGTCTGTTCACAGTGATATTCGCCGGGTGCACTGTCCATCCACAGGGGATATTCACCGGGTACACTGTCTATTCACAGGAGATATTCACCGGCTGCAATGTCCATTCACAGGGTATATTCACCGGCTGCAATGTCCATTCACAGGGTATATTCACCGAGTGCAATGTCCATTCACAGGAGATATTCACCGGCTGCAATGTCCATTCACAGGGTATATTCACCGGGTGCAATGTCCATTCACAGGAGATATTCACCGGTTGCACTGTCCATTCACAGGGAATATTCACCGAGTGCAATGTCCATTCACAGGAGATATTCACCGGCTGCAATGTCCATTCACAGGGGATATTCACCGGGTGCAATGTCCATTCACAGGGGATATTCACCGGGTGCAATGTCTATTCACAGGGGATATTCACCGGGTGCAATGTCCATTCACAGGGGATATTCATTGAGTGCAATGTCCATTCACAGGGGATATTCACCGGGGCACTGTCTATTCACAGGGAATATTCACCGGGTGCAATGTCCATTTACAGGGGGTATTCACCGAGTGCACTGTCCATTCACAGGGGAGCAAAGTTCTCACAGGTGACATTCACCGGGTGCACAGTCCTCGAAGATGACCCAATCAGCTGACCAAGCGTCCACAATGCCCTGCCCGCAGCACTCGAAGCCATAGCGGCCTGACTCCCCTGGACGTCGCCCAGATGCAGCGCCACGAGTCATGCGTCGAAGCGCTTCAACGAAACTCCTCCAGCAACGAAGCTGCCAGCAGCTGCGAGTCGTTGCTGCTCCCGCCAGGTGTCCAGCAGACTCTAAAGCGTTGCCATGACAACGGCAGCTTCGATCCTGTAGTTGCTAAGCGACCGCGCTGCTCAGACGAATGGCGATTATTGGAGGCCGAGCAGCAGGCGGAGGCTGGGCCGGCACCACTGCGCACCTACCAGCAGGTAGCGAGCTGCTCCATCAGCGGCTGGCACTTCATGTAGGCTTGTTAAAGTTTTCACTTACCAGCAAAATTTATGCAAGATTGGTCAGTCCATTGTGACATGTCCTACTCAAAGTAGTAAGAATGATTTTATTGTTGCCAATCGTGTCGCTGTGTGCGCGCCTTCAATTCCCTGCTGATTGGGTGGGCAGCTTCTCTCTGTATCCAAGGCTGGTTTTGGCCACAGACACTGGAATAACTAGATGGGCCACTCAGGACATTTGCATGTAAACTACTTTCAGTTCAGTAGTAAGTTAAATATAAGCATTTTAGTGTTAAATTCAAGGATTATTTATTGGCTCCCTCTAACTTTAAACCATCCAACCGCGCCTTTTCACGCTGCCCCGCCCCAGTGTTTATTGCCTCTCTTGGAATTCCAGCCTAAAGCTACCATGTACATTTCAGTAGACTGGCTAATGTACATTATTGCTGAACCAATTAGCAAATTGTTAGCGCCTGCAAGCTTGGGCTTCTGAACTTATCAAAGTAATTTCAGCTGCCTTTATTTAAAAAATAGCTCATGTATTCTTCTTTGCTACTGAACTGAGAGTAGACAGCTGTTTTACTCAGTAAATGTGCCTGAGTGGCCCATCTTATTGTTTTATAGTAAGTATCTGTTGTTTTGGCGAAGTGACTCGCATTTTCAACTATTGATATTGATGTTATTTATTAGTCTGCAGTGATGTCATATCAGTGGATAGCGCGTGTGGCAGCCAGGTTCAAATTTTCATAACTTGTGCAGCTGTGCCAATATGCAGTCTGGCCTGTGTGCACCCGTTTATTGTGTGTTCTGTGTTTACCCATGGCTAAAGTGAAACTAACCAAATATTTATAATCAGTCAACGAGAATTTGACTTTATTTAAACCAGGGGTCGGCTAACTCTGAGAAGCCTCTCTGACCTCATGTCTGTTTTGAGCTCTCTCTCCTCTCCTCTCGCTCTTCTCTCTTCTCTCTTTACTCTCCTCTCCTCTCTTCTCTCCCCCTTTTACTCTCTTCTCTCTCCTCTCCCATCTTCTCTCTTATCTCCCCTCTCTCCCTCTCCTCTCGAATTTCTTCTCCCCTTTTCTCTCCTCTTGCTACTCTCTCGCCTTTACTCTCCTCTCTTCTCTCTTCTCTTCTTATCTTCTCTCCACTCTCTCCTCGTCTCTCCTCTCTCCCTTCTTCTCTCTTCTCTCTCCTCTCCCCTATCACCTCCTCTACTCTCCCCTCTCTCCCCTCTCCCATCGCTCTCCCCTCTTCTCTCTCCTCTTATCTTGTATATTTTCCCTCATCCCATATGTCGCCTCTGCTCTCCACTCTCATCTGTCATCTTCAATCCCCTATCATTTCCACTCTCATCTGTCATCTTCAATCCCCTATCATTTCCACTCTCATCTGTCATCTTCAATCCCCTATCATTTCCACTCTCATCTGTCATCTTCAATCCCCTATCATTTCCACTCTCATCTGTCATCTTCAATCCCCTATCATTTCCACTCTCATCTGGCATCTTCAATCCCCTATCATTTCCACTCTCATCTGTCATCTTCAATCCCCTATCATTTCCACTCTCATCTGTCATCTTCAATCCCCTATCATTTCCACTCTCATCTGGCATCTTCAATCCCCTATCATTTCCACTCTCATCTGTCATCTTCAATCCCCTATCATTTCCACTCTCATCTGTCATCTTCAATCCCCTATCATTTCCACTCTCATCTGTCATCTTCAATCCCCTATCATTTCCACTCTCATCTGGCATCTTCAATCCCCTATCATTTCCACTCTCATCTGGCATCTTCAATCCCCTATCATTTCCACTCTCATCTGTCATCTTCAATCCCCTATCATTTCCACTCTCATCTGTCATCTTCAATCCCCTATCATTTCCACTCTCATTTTTGTAACTTTGTGTTTCTTTATGCTGATAGCCACAATGATTTTTATTTTATTTGTGACAACATTAGCTTTTTTTTGTCTAATTATTAGTGCCCATTAACAGTGAAAATTTTTCACATGTGTTTTATTTATTTATAAAACGACAACCCACAGCTCCATTCGTTTGTTCTGTACATCCGCAGCTGAACTGTTTTTACTAAACAACTTAGTTTTTATTTTTTATTAATTTTTGTTAGACTTTTTCAAATATAACAGTAAAAAACTTGGCGCTCGTGTTGGTTAGTAGCAGCGAATGCGTTTTGTCACCATTATTTAGGCTGATTTAAGATTTTATAGCGTGCGCCCAGTTTTTTTGCCCCCCTCGGGCTTGTGTTCGTACACACTGAACCGCTAGCTCTGCTGTTGCTCAATTCTAAGTGATTTTTGTGTGTTTATCTAATTTCAGTTTTAAACTGGCCAGTGTGAACTTGCAAGCTATTCAGGTACATTGAGTCATTTCTTATCTGATCGGTTTTTACTGGGCCAAAAATCGCATTCATCCTAGTCTAGAGTACATGCAGAGTACTTATGAGCCTGCATCTATACCAGATTCATTATGCACGGCCGTACTTGAGGAAGGAAGAAGAGAACAAAGAAAGAAGACGCAACGGTAGAAATTTGCAATGCCACAACACGAATACTAAAAGCAATTTTTTTAATCGATTTAACAAATTTTAACCATAATCGCAAAGTGTAAATGACTAAATATATTAAAACAATAAATTCTAATGTCACAACATCTAAATATTGATTTTTCTATTATTATTAACGCGTTAATGAATAAAAATTCATTGGTACATTCCTCTCAGATAGCAACCTTCAAAACCAGGTACATCAAAATCAAAAACATTCCGTGACATTTAATTAATAATTTCAGGTGAATTGCAGCATTGCAGAATAATAAATCGTAAACAGAATAAATAAACTGTCAAAACAGTGACAAGTACAGCTCGTAAATATTTAAACTGACTGAAATTTCAACAGCTTGCGAAAACCAGCTGTATGAGGTTAAAGGATCATGGCGGATTAGGACCCAATAGATTAAACGGCAGCTTTATATAAATAGAGATGTCTAAACACCTGTGACTGCGTGCTAATAATAATGCATGAATTAAAGCGATAAACTTGCTAGTGTGACACGGAAACGCCCTAGCAACAAAAAGCAGCTGACTAAATTAAACAAGAAAAATAACAAAAAACTAACTAGACTACTGAATATGAGTAGCAATATAAAAAGGAATATCGCGACCGCTTGTGTTAAGCAGATAATTATGCATTTTTGTTATAGCAAGAATTCGCCTTGGGTAATGACCGCCGGATCAGCTGCTGACGTTCTGCTTCAAATGATTTCTTGACTGAGTTTGCTCAAATTGATGTGCAGCTGATGCCGAGGGTCTTGAGAAAACTTTCTCGATAAACATTACTTTCTCATCATCATTTCGTGTATTGACCATATCATAAGTTATTCGTTAGCCGAGCTTTTTAAAATTGTTGAAAATCATCAAGTCACTGATTGATTATCAATAAGTCACTGACTGATCATTAATACATCACTGATTGATCATCAATAACTCACTTGTTGATCAACAATAAGTCTCTGATTGATCAGCAAAATATCACTGATTGATCATCAATACCTCACTGATTGATCATCAATACCTCACTGATTGATCATCAATACCTCACTGATTGATCATCAATACCTCACTGATTGATTATCAATAAGTCACTGATTGATCATCAATATATCCCTGATTGATCATCAATACATCACTGATTGATCATCAATACCTCACTGATTGATCATCAATACCTCACTGATTGATTATCAATAAGTCACTGATTGATCATCAATAAATCACTGATTGATCATCAATACCTCACTGATTGATCATCAATACCTCACTGATTGATCAAAAATAAATCACTGATTGATCATCAATAAATAACTGATTGATCATCAATAAATCACTGATTGATCATCAATACCTCACTGATTGATCATCAATACCTCACTGATTGATCAAAAATAAATCACTGATTGATCATCAATAAATAACTGATTGATCATCAATAAATCACTGATTGATCATTAATAACTCACTGATTGATCATCAATATATCACTGATTGATCATCAATACATCACTGATTGATCAACAATAAATCACTGATTGATCATCAATAAATAACTGATTGATCATCAATAAATCACTGATTGATCATTAATAACTCACTGATTGATCATCAATAATTCACTGATTGATCATCAATAAATCACTGATTGATCATCAATAAATTACAAAATAACAACCAAACAAACCTCCAGTCTTGACTACTCAAAACCAGGCTCCCATCCTTATCAGTCCCTGTGAAACCCCAGTCCACCAACCAGAGTCACATCTCCAGCTCTGCCCTAGCAAATGAGAACGGCTCAAACTTGTAGCCCTCTCCCTTGTAGAACTTGTTCATGAACTCCACCCAGTGCAGCCGCAGGGCATGCAGAAATGCCGACAGGCCCTCCATGAGCAGCAGCACAACCACGGTGAGCAGAGCCCAGAATGAGAAGGCCACGAACAGGGCCAAGCAGCCGCCGAATCCTTCACGCTTGAGTCCGATGGCCAGCACCATGCCCCACAGCACCTCGGACAGCTGGGCGTGGGCCAGCGACAGGGCCCACAGCCGCAGGTAGCTGGCGGTGTTGGAGATGCAGCTCAGGCAGTACTCGATCGTGTGGATGGCCTGGTGCACGAACACCTCACCGATGTCCACCTGCGGGTGCCGTGACGGGCGGGGTGACTGTGACAGTCAGGCTGGTGACACTGTGTGACAGTCATGCTGGTGACACTGTGTGACAGTCAGGCTGGTGACACTGTGATAGTCATGCTGGTGACACTGTGTGACAGTAATGCTGGTGACACTGTGTGACAGTCATGCCGGTGACACTGTGTGACAGTCAGGCTGGTGACACTGTGTGACAGTCATGCTGGTGAAACTGACAGTCATGCTGGTGACACTGTGAGACAGTCAGCCTGGTGACGCTGTGTGACAGTCATGCTGGTGACACTGTGTGACAGTCAGGCTGGTGACACTGTGTGACAGTCAGGCTGGTGACACTGTGTGACAGTCATGCTGGTGAAACTGACAGTCATGCTGGTGACACTGTGTGACAGTCAGCCTGGTGACGCTGTGTGACAGTCATGCTGGTGACACTGTGTGACAGTCATGCTGGTGACGCTGACAGTCATGCTGGTGACACTGACAGTCATGCTGGTGACACTGTGTGACAGTCATGCTGGTGACACTGTGTGACAGTCATGCTAGTGACACTGTGTGACAGTCATGCTGGTGACACTGTGTGACAGTCAGGCTGGTGACACTGTGATAGTCATGCTGGTGACACTGTGTGACAGTCATGCTGGTGACACTGTGTGACAGTCATGCTGGTGACACTGTGTGACAGTCAGGCTGGTGACACTGTGATAGTCATGCTGGTGACACTGTGTGACAGTCATGCTGGTGACACTGTGTGACAGTCATGCTGGTGACGCTGACAGTCATGCTAGTGACACTGACAGTCATGCTGGTGACACTGTGTGACAGTCAGGCTGGTGACACTGTGTGACAGTCATGAGTCATGCTAGTGACACTGTGTGACAGTCATGCTAGTGACACTGTGTGACAGTCATGCTAGTGACACTGACAGTCAGGCTGGTGACACTGTGTGACAGTCAGGCTGGTGACACTGTGTGACAGTCAGGCTAGTGACACTGTGTGACAGTCATGCTAGTGACACTGTGTGACAGTCATGCTGGTGACACTGTGTGACAGTCAGGCTGGTGACACTGTGATAGTCATGCTGGTGACACTGTGTGACAGTCATGCTGGTGACACTGTGTGACAGTCATGCTGGTGACACTGTGTGACAGTCAGGCTGGTGACACTGTGATAGTCATGCTGGTGACACTGTGTGACAGTCATGCTGGTGACACTGTGTGACAGTCAGGCTGGTGACACTGTGACAGTCATGCTGGTGACACTGTGTGACAGTCAGGCTAGTGACAATGTGACAGTCATGCTGGTGACACTGTGTGACAGTCATGCTGGTGACACTGTGTGACAGTCATGCTGGTGACACTGTGTGACAGTCATGCTAGTGACACTGTGTGACAGTCATGCTGGTGACACTGTGTGACAGTCAGGCTGGTGACACTGTGTGACAGTCATGCTAGTGACACTGACAGTCAGGCTGGTGACACTGTGTGACAGTCATGCTAGTGACACTGTGTGACAGTCATGCTAGTGACACTGTGTGACAGTCATGCTAGTGACACTGTGTGACAGTCATGCTAGTGACACTGTGTGACAGTCACCGCTCACCTCCTCTCCGTGATCCCCATATCCGGCTCCCATATCGACAGCCTTATCGCCGTCATGGATATTGTTGCCGCCATCCTGCTGCTGCCCCATGCCCAGCTCAGTTTGATCTCCACCATCGACTCCAGCATCCGGCTGCATCTGCGGCTGCGGCTGCTGGTGCCCCATCATGGCGCCGCCCCTGGCCAACATCTGCTGACGGCGGCGCAGAATCAGCGGCTTGACCAGCAGCATCCAGGGAGCGCAGGGGATGATGAGCAGCACCAGGAAGGTCTGCAGGCCCTGATAGCCCGTGTAGATTGGCGGGCAGCCGTTCGTGGCTTTGTCGTAGCGGAACAGGAACATGTTGATGAGGCCTGCGGGCGGGCGATGGTGAGCGCTCAGCATCCCGACTGGTACCTTCCAATCTGACTGATCTATAACCCTAGCTAAAATATCTAACACACTATCATACGGGTTGCAGAGATCTCTAACACCCTCGCTTAGATCTCTAACAGTCTTGCTTAGATCTCTAACAACCTCGTCGTAGATCTCTGACAACCTCGGCTTACATCTTTAACAACCTCGTGTCGATATTTACTATATATACCCTCGCTTAGACCTCTAACATCCTCGCTTAGATCTCTAACACCCTCGCTTAGATCTCTAACAACCTCGTGTTGATATCTAACACCCTCGCTTAGATATCTAACACCCTCGCGCAAACTTTTAACACCTCGTTTGAATCTCTAACACCCTTTAACCGCAGATGTCTAACACCCTTTAACCGCAGATGTCTAACACCCTTTAACCGCAGATGTCTAACACCCTTTAACCGCAGATGTCTAACACCCTTTAACCGCAGATGTCTAACACCCTTTAACCGCAGATGTCTAACACCCTTGAACCGCAGATGTCTAACAGCCTCACCAATGAGCAGGTTCGGGGCGCAGTTGCTGTTCCGGCCAGAGTAGACGGCCCACTTGTACAGGATGAGGATCACCAGGTAGCCGAACATGCCCAGCAGGAACAGGACCTGCGGCACGAACTCGCCAACAACTGACAGCATGTCCCGGCGGTGCAGATGGTTAGTGAGGCTGACAAACACGCCAAACAGCATGTGGATGACGCCCAGCACCACGGAGGTCTTCATCTTGATGCTGTTGGTGAAGGTGATCTTGTTGCCGGACACCTGCCACACCGGGTCCAGGCCGAACGGGTAGGGGTTGGCCCGCCAGGCCTTCGCCTGGGCGTCGTTGGGGTTCAGCTGGAGCGACTCGATGCCGCGGACCTGAGTTCGAATCTGGTCGGGCGTCAGGGACTGGTTGAACTGGCCGCGTACGCTCCAGCCGGAGCCGAAGATGTTCACCGACCTGCATGGCCGATGGGGATAAATGAGAGAATTTGTCCCTGCACGATCTCCATCTCAGAAATCCGAAGATCATAAACAGCATTGATGCGAGTTTGCTTAGACAAGCTTTTTAAATTACTAAACTCGACCCAATTTCACCTCTTGAATCCCAAATCCCAAATATTTGATATAGTATGACAAATCTCAAATCCTAGAGTCAAACGCTGTTATCGGAGATCTCGAATCCCAAATCCGACATCCCAAATCCCAAATCCGACATCCCAGATCCCAAATCCGACCTTGATTCCAAATCCGAAATTAGAGATCCCAAATCCGAAATCCTAGAGCCCAAACCCAAAATCCTAGATCCCAAATCCGACATCCCAGATCCCAAATCTGACATCCCAGATCCCAAGTCCGACATCCGAGATCCCAAATCTGAAATCCCAGATCCCAAATTCAAAACCCCAGATCCCAAGTCCAAATCCCAGATCCCAAGTTCAAAATCCCAGTGCAGATCCGAAATCCAAAATCCCAGTGCAGATCCCAAATCCGAAATCCCAGATCCCAAATCCGAAATCCCAGACTCCAAATCTGAAATCCCAGATTCCAGATCCCAGATCCCGAACACAAAAAACGGACACAGTTCAGGTGCGCAGAATACTACTAGAACCCGGTGGGTGGGCCTCACCTGGAGAAGCAGTCATTATAAATAAGCCCGGTGTAGATGGAGAAGGCCCCCATCATGAGTATGATGTAGCGGCCATTAAAAAACGTGGCCCAGATCTCGGACAGCTTGGCAGTAGGCGCCAGCTGCTTCTCCCGCAGCACCATCCACAGCGCAGCCAGGAACATCAGCGTGCCGTGCCCGAAGTCGCCGTACATCACGGCGAACAGGAACGGGAAGGTCACGATGGCGAAGGGCGAGGGGTTCGCCTCGCGGTAGGACGCCACGCCGTACGCGTCGATGATGCTCTGGAAGCCGGAGGTCAGCTTGTTGACCCGGAAGTAGGTTGGGGGCATCTCCCTGCGGGGGGGGGTTCAAGAGCTGTAAGTTTGGCGAGCTCAGGATGCGGTTCACAATCTGTGAATGATGGAGTTTAGGATGCAGTTCACAATTTGTGAATGATGCAGTTCACAATCTGTGAATGATGCAGTTCACAATTTGTGAATGATGCAGTTCACAATCTGTGAATGATGGAGTTCACAATCTGTGAATGATGGAGTTCACAATTTGTGAATGATGGAGTTTAGGATGCAGTTCACAATTTGTGAATGATGCAGTTCACAATCTGTGAATGATGGAGTTCACAATCTGTGAATGATGGAGTTCACAATCTGTGAATGATGGAGTTCACAATCTGTGAATGATGGAGTTCACAATCTGTGAATGATGGAGTTCACAATCTGTGAATGATGGAGTTCACAATCTGTGAATGATGGAGTTCACAATCTGTGAATGATGGAGTTCACAATCTGTGAATGATGGAGTTCACAATCTGTGAATGATGGAGTTCACAATCTGTGAATGATGGAGTTCAGGATGCAGTTTACATTCAGTGAATTGGACAAGTCAGTGAAGCAGCGCCTAACCTGGTGGACATCCGGTTGAGAATAGGAGGAATCGAACTCCCGGCCCTCTCGGTGCCACGCCTCAGCGCCAAGTGAATCTTGTCCAGATCGTCAACAGCGCACCAGGCCTCGGCGATAAGGCACTTGTTGGTGGCCTCAACATTGAACATGTTCAGTGTGTGGTAGATGGCTTTGATCTTGCCGACCTTGATGAACCACAGGCGGAGGTTCTTGGCCGCGGCCATGAGCACTCGCATCCGATGGTCCACCGTGGTGTTGAGCACGGTGTTGAGGTCCTCGATCCGCGTCATCACGCTGATGGCCATCTCGCGCCGCTCCGCCTGGCTGTCCGGGCACGGGTACAGCGTGGCCCGGAATCCTTCGCAGATCTTCTTCACCCGAGTCTTCAGTTGCTCGCCCTGGAAGAAGATGATAAACACCGACTTGAGCACCTTGTCGCCGGTGGCCGGGTCCTCCAGGGCCGTGTCGATCTCCGCCTGCTTGAGGAAGACGTTGCCCCGGCAAACTCGCCACAGCATCCGCTCGAATGCCGGCAGGCGCTCACGAAGAATGACGCCGGCCACCGATCTGGGTGGGGGAGGGGGCGGCGGGACTCAAACTTCGAGCTGGTTGCTATGGCAGCGTTGTTAAGGTGTTTAGGCAAATTTTAGAGTTCGTTGTGAATTTACTACAGGATTTTCATCTAATGGTAGTAATTGGTTGTTAAGGGAAATCTAAATGCTAGACATTAGTTGCTAAGGGAAATCCAAATGCTAGCTAATCGTTGCTAAGGGAAATCCCAATGCTAGACATTAGTTGCTAAGGGAAATCCAAATGCTAGATAATCGTTGCTAAGGGAAATGTGCTTGCTAGATAATGGTTGCTAAGGGAAATCCCAATGCTAGATAATGGTTGCTAACGGAAATCCCAATGTCAAATGATGGTTGCTAAGGGAAATTCAATATGGTTGCTAAGGGCAGTTTTTTATGGTTGCTAACGAAAATCCCAATGTCAAATGATGGTTGCTAAGGGAAATTCAATATGGTTGCTAAGGGTAGGTAGGTATAAAAAAGAATATTTAGATTGCTAAATTTCTGCACAAAAGTAAAAACAGTCTCAATAGAGCTTTGCCCAGCAAAGTGAAATAAAGATGTGCACACCGAGCACTGCAGAGGTTAAAATGAGAGGTGCGAGCCCAACGCAAACGAATAAAATATTCCTGCTGTAAAATCGTGTAAAAATGCACAGACAGGCACTGACACAGCACACACAGGCACTGACACTGCACACACACGGGCACTGACACTGCACACACAGGCACTGACACTGCACACACAGGCACTGACACTGCACACACTGACACTGCACACACAGGCACTGACACTGCACACACTGACACTGCACACACAGGCACTGACACTGCACACACAGGCACTGACACTGCACACACAGGCACTGACACTCCACACACAGGCACTGCACACACAGGCACTGACATTGCACACACAGGCACTGCACACACAGGCACTGACACTGCACACAGACGCACTGACACTGCACACAGACGCACTGACACTGCACACAGACGCACTGACACTGCACACAGGCACTGACACTGCACACAGGCACTGACACTGCACACAGACGCACTGACACTGCACACAGGCACTGACACTGCACACAGACGCACTGACACTGCACACAGGCACTGACACTGCACACAGACGCACTGACACTGCACACAGGCACTGACACTGCACACAGGCACTGACACTGCACACAGGCACTGACACTGCACACAGACGCACTGGTACCAGGGATAAAAGTCAGCACAGCTGAGGATCACAAATCAAAGTCATTATGGATCAGCAAAAGCCACATCAAAGATTCCCCAAGCAGTCAGTTGCAGGTCTCACTCAAACTGCAAATGCTTTAATCCGCCGATGTCGCTGCCACCATTATTACTACTATCGCCGCCATCCACAGCAGTAGTATCTGAGGCAGTTCTTGTGGCGTCGCCATCGCCTCGGAGGCTGACCAGCTGCAGCTGGGAGCCGCCCTGCGCCATGCCCGCAGCTGGGTCCTCTGCGCTGGGCAGGCCTTCAGTCTTGTTGAAAGCATTTTTTGTTTTTAGAAAACGGTTACAACATCCTCACCACACTACCTAGTGAAGTATTTATAGTTTTATCATAGCTTAAACTCACAACGGTTTTAAGTTGATTGCCTTAAGAATTTGATTTTTTCTACTTTATAAAGTTTCTAAAATAAAAAAAACTATTGTGTCAAGCTTTTTAAATCCCCCAACCCTCCCAATTACCCATTTTCCCAATCCACAAACTTCCCAATCCACAAACCACCCAATCCACAAACTTCCTAATCCACAAACCTCACAATTCACAATCTTCCCAATCTACAAGCTTCCCAATCCAAAATCTTCCCAATCCAAAATCTTCCCAATCCACAATCTTCCCAATCCAAAATCTTCCCAATCCACAATCTTCCCAATCCAAAATCTTCCCAATCCAAAATCTTCCCAATCCAAAATCTTCCCAATCCACAACCTTCCCAATCCAAAATCTTCCCAATCCACAACCTTCCCAATCCAAAATCTTCCCAATCCAAAATCTTCCCAATCCACAATCTTCCCAATCCACAATCTTCCCTTTTTAATTACTTCGATTCCTCAACCTGAAATCCGCAGCCGCGGCCGCAGCACTCAACAGAAAATGGATTGACAATAAATTTATGCAAAAGAGTGTAGGACAACACTGAAACTGAAAAACTAGAATTCTAATAATGCAACACCAATAATAGAATATTCAAAAGTACATCGTCTACTACTCTCAAGACGAACTAAAAGGAAATTGAGGTACACGTAGACAACATTTAAATATTTAATATATTGCATTTTCTATAAACGTATGAGTGATGCGAGGTTGCCATAGCAACAAAGCCAGGCACTCACTGCAGTCGAAGGCCAGCTGCCTGACCGCCAGCCATCATGCCCTCCTCGGTCATGAGGCCGACTGCCTCTTCGGTCATGTGCTGGTCGTGCAACGCCTTCGAGTATGTGATGTTTTGACCAGGGTTACTTTTTTGGTAGCTGTTTTTGAAGCTTACTACTTACAGTAGGTGAAAAGAGAATTAAAAACACGAAAAACTATTTTTAGGACTATTAGAAGATACTATACTTGTCTTTCATGTATAAGGATTTCCTTGGGTCAGGCATCTGTGCTCATGGTAGGAAATCGCACATGCCCCAGTCAGGAATGTGTGCTCATGTGAGGGAATCGCACATGCCCCAGTCAGGAATGTGTGCTCATGTGAGGGAATCGCACATGCCCCAGTCAGGAATGTGTGCTCATGTGAGGGAATCGCACATGCCCCAGTCAGGAATGTGTGCTCATGTGAGGGAATCGCACATGCCCCAGTCAGGAATGTGTGCTCATGTGAGGGAATCGCACATGCCCCAGTCAGGAATGTGTGCTCATGTGAGGGAATCGCACATGCCCCAGTCAGGAATGTGTGCTCATGTGAGGGAATCGCACATGCCCCAGTCAGGAATGTGTGCTCATGTGAGGGAATCGCACATGCCCCAGTCAGGAATGTGTGCTCATGTGAGGGAATCGCACATGCCCCAGTCAGGAATGTGTGCTCATGTGAGGGAATCGCACATGCCCCAGTCAGGAATGTGGGCTCATGTGAGGGAATCGCACATGCCCCAGTCAGGAATGTGTGCTCATGTGAGGGAATCGCACATGCCCCAGTAAGGCAGAGTGCAGAGCAACTGGGAATTATTCCACCCGTTTCCAGATGTACTTTTGCAAATAGCCACACCGCTACCGCCCGCTCACCTCTTCAAAGAAGGTCTGCGTCTTGCGCAGGATGTGCTTCAGCTCGGTGAGTTCCAGGAAATTCTTCTTCAACGATTCGGCGTAGGCGTTCACCTCGCGAAGCTCGTTCTCCAGCTTCTCCAGGGTGGCCTCCAGATCGACCATCTCGCGCGGGTTCGGAGCCTCGGGGTTGTCGCCGGTGTCAAGGATGGGGATGCCGTCTTTGCGGATCTCCTTCTCCAGGTAGCGCAGCTTCCGCTCCATCTCGTCGCAGCGGCGGATTTCGTTGACAAATTTCCTCTGGAAGGCGTTGGTGTCGGGCTTGAGGTCGCGGAACTGCACCAGGCCGAGCTCCCCCAGCTCCGACACGCAGGCGTAGGCAGCTTCAGCCTGCAGGAACAGTTGGCAGAGGGTCATCTCCTGACTGCGGAACAGGTCGCCCATGGTTGCTGGTCAAACTGTTTTTACAAGTTCTGATGCAAGTGGAACTGCTGGGAACCAAATCAGAAGTTATATTCAATTTGTATGTAGATTTCCCCTAAAAATCAATTCAGTTTTTAAAAAAGTTTAAATAAAAAATTTTAAGGACTTTCTTAATTATCTTGAAAGATTCTTATAAAAGTGAAAAACTGATTAAAAATGCCATTAAGGCAGTTTCTGTGAGTGCTGTACTTTGGTATACGATTTTTAATCTCACTATTAGAAGCAGTTACAATGCATTTTAATAAAATAATTTCATTATATTCTAGATATAATAAAAGCTCACAAAAGTTAGATACTGCACTGGTATAATTTTCAATATAGCAGATAAATTTCAAAGGTAGACCCAATTCAATTTTCTGCTACAATTTTAAAATAAATAGATAACCTTTAAAATTAAATACTAATACTAATAAGTAGATCATAGATATATCTTAGATCTATAACTTAAAATAAAACCATTACATTAATACTTGTTGAATTGGACCAAATGTAACAGAAGGATTTTAGAGACCTTCGAACCAAAATTTGGCTCCTTGGATCACATCACACTATTTTATTAGCACTATAGCAAATTGTCAAAATGTCTAAAACTTTGATTTAACTCAAAAATATAAAAGTTTTGTGATATTGATATATAAAGCTATAGAGTTATCTGTGAACCTATCTATAACTCAAAGGAATATATAAAAAGATTATAGATAGCAAGTGTCATGAATAAGTATCATAGCTTCATGAAAATTGTACTTTAACTTTCACCAAACCATTAGAATAAGTGTCAAAATACACTTCCTTCAATTAGTCATTGATAACAGTGTTCAACTGACAAGAAATAAAAATTTTACCAGAAAAATATGTTTTCCAATGACCTCAAGTATGCTGAAATGCCAGAAAAACACTATTTACTAAAGCATATAAAGCATAAACCAGAAGCAGCTACAGTGATCCACAAAATTTTGCATTCGAAGAAAAAAATAAGATTTTATTAAAAATCTAAAATGTTTAATTTGCCTCATCGCGATAATTTTACGTATACAAACAAAGTTTCGAAAGAATTATTTGTCGCGAAAACGCAAAGTCTAACGCGCAAGTATATAGTTTTTCTAAGGTTTTTATTGCAATCGATACGTTTACATTTACTTTACAACTCTTAGTGGTTGATGTTGACGCTGCTTCAACAACGGCAGATTTAAATTGCGTAATGATGCAGGTTTTTTAGTTATTTTATATCGACGCTAAAAACGATATAGTTCGCAAATAATCTTGATTTTGTGTCTAAAAATAACCATCTTCATAAAAATTGCTTTTTGTGTTTGTTAGCCATCAATAGAACAAAACTTCTATACAAACATTCTCAATGAATCATTCAATACGAGCCATACTTGAAAATTAAGATCATGAATAAGGAGCACTGTCGAAATATGTAACAGTAGTTTAGTTGATTATATGTTGGTCTCGAACTCGAAACGGAAAATACTGTTCATTTTTTAATTAGTACATAAGTTTAATTTGATTTTAAAGTTCATATTTACCGTGTCAACTTCAATTAGTTTGAGTTTAGTATTGCCTAACATTATTTAGCGAAATGGGCGACGCTCGCCTCCCCGCTGCGTCTTCGGACCGCCCTGCAGCTGCCTAACATTATTTCCAATTAATTCATGTTACATTTTAAGTTGTTACATGTTGCAATGCTTTATGTTAAAAATAGAATTTTAAGAACTCAGCATCAATTTTCAGGAGTTAAAAGCATTGGCCTTCAACCTTAGTAGAAATTATTTTTTAATATTATTCCTTGCCATCATTTTAACAGCAGCATTTATGCAAACTTGAGTTTAAAAATAGAAACTAAACTATGCCCTAATTCATAAAAAAGGAAAAGTAACTTTCGTAGAAATGAAATACAACCTTTTGGGTGCATGTATAGGCATGCTTTTGATTCATATTATTTTTAATTGACTGAGGGTTAATGAAGTTATATTTCAAATATTTTTTCCTTATTTTAAGCGCTCTAATATTGGTAAAAAAATTTTTAATTATGGTGAAAAATCTCCCACATGGTATTTTAGGATTCGATTAGGCCGGTCAGAATTTTAATAACCTAAGTTGATTCATTCCCACAGAACCCAGAGCTGTTAGGTCACTGCAGCTCTATTTCTATTAAGCCACTGCACAGAGAGACCCAATAAGTCAGGCACAATGGAAGTGGAGGTGGCTCATCCCTCCCAGCCTAACGCTAGCAGATTTGACGAGCCAGCAGCCGCCGCCATGTCGCTGCCGCAGCCGCCGGCGCCGCAGCAGCGGTCGGGCAACACGCGCAGCGGCCACACCAGCCTGCAGCAAAAGCGTCCAGCGCCCGTCGATGGCTCCAAAGTTCTGCGTAACGACGAAGTTTACCGCCAGCTGTTCGAGGCGCAGGTGCAGCTCACGGATCAGCTGGCCGGCACCCGGTGGTGGCGCGAGAACAAGCCGGCCGTGAAGCAGGTGAAGTCCTCCCGGGACCTCAGCCTGCCGGTGGTCCGCAACGCCGCCCCAGCCACCAGCCGCGGCATGCTGGCCGGCCGTCAGGCCGATTGGACGCGCGCCTTGGAGAACGACGGCCGCACGGAGAACCCGGTTGTGGCCAGGCAGACGGCGGAGTGGCTGGACCTGGTGTCGGCCGAGACCGAGTCCGGCCAGCACGCCACCGAGGTGGCCGACCTGCCCGATCAGGTGAGCTGAAACTTTCAAGCTGGCTGTAGGACACCGAAAACTTGAGCACCATCATGGATACGGAAGCAAAAGCCCCGGGCCGAACCCACTGAAATCGATAGTTTGTCGGGCCACTCGGCTAAAGAAAGGCCATAAAGACCAACAGCACTTGGCGTGACTCAAGACGCTAAGCAGTTGAATGGGAGTTTTAAATAAGCATTTTAATCTCGCCGAAGAGTCGTAATGCAGATCATTGAGTATTGCAAGTACTCTCGTGCATGTAGACAGTCGAGATTGGTGTTTCTGTCCGATCGGATGTCCGATGTCCGTGTGACTCTACTATAAATTTTTTGTTTCATTCTATAGCCTTAAGTTGGTAGCCTATGGTCGTAGTCTAGAGGGGTTGTAGCCGAGTGTTTAGAGTGTCTGACTTAAACAACTGAAAGGTCGAAGGTTCGATTCTCGACCCACTTGGAACAATTTGTGTCGTTGAGCAAGACACTTAACTCTGCATTGCATCAGTTCAGTTGTAATATGGGTGCCAGCATTAGCTGGGGGTAAGTGAGGGTGTGCATGTGTGGTGACTTCCAGGTCCTTCAACTGAACAGCCGTACGCATCCTTCAGATGCGCTGCGTAATAGCTGCGGCTGAGCTGTCGGTTGCACGTCTGCACATTAGGGCAGGTGTACTCAATCTCAAATTAGGGCAGGTTCACCCGCTCTGCTCTGAGGGATGTCGGAGAATTCATAATCGGTCTTCTTCAAACACCAACATCCCAGGTCCGACCGTCAAAACTGCGCTCCGACGTGATCGACCGGATCAAAGAGAAGCGACGCGAGCGACACAACCTCACACTGGAGGAGATGCACCAGGAGCTCTATCAGGTCGGCGTCTCCTTTGAGCCGCTGATTGTCCAGCGTTGCCAGAACCTACACGAGACGCTGGCCAAGCTCGAGGAGGAGCTGGACCGTCGGCTGAGCCCGCTGGCGACCAACGAGTCACTGATGGCGCTGGACCAGCACCAGCTGCTCGGCCTGTGGCAGGGCGTCGCGGAGGTCTTCGCCGATAGACGCAACGCCATCGGCAGCCTCGACGAAGACCTGCTGGGTGAGCGGTGCCGGGTTTCAGAACTCATATCATCTGCAGATTTTTCTACAAATGTCATCCAAACATCTCAGAACTTCCCATATCCTGGATGATTTATTTTGTTAAATGTACAATTTTATTGGAAGATTCGAGTCCCCACTTCTCCCCCGTGTAGAGTGTGGTGTTTCGGGAAATAAGTTCGCAATGAGCTGCACGTCTTTCCTGGAAATCTTTCATCTTATTTACATTTAGATCGGCTGCTTAATTTCTAAGAAAACGCACTCGAAAGGCTTAATTTCATTAAAGTCATTAATTCTGGATGTTCTGTGTCTTGGAAATCTCATGCATCGCATACTCATCGAAATAAGTGCATTCTGAAACCTCAATTTCCTGGGAAATATTTCGCGCGCGTTTTGAATGATTTTCAAGCCTCAAACCCCGCCCCCAGCCCTGGAGTCCGACCGGGTCACCGAGATCCGCCGGGTGTTCCACTCCTACAGCGAGGTCCTGGAACGCGTCAGCCACCTGGCGCCAGCCGAGCTGCACCGGATCGTGGACGACGAGGCTGTGCAGATGAACCAGACCCTGCTGGGCAACCAGCGCAGCTTCGCGGACCTCAACGCTCGATTGGTCATGTCCGAGCTGGACAGAGAGCGCCGGATGCGCGCCCAGTGGCAGGACAAAATTACCGAGTGGCGCGCCGGACACGTGGAGGTCGCCGTGGCCGGATTTCATCAGTTCGTTCAGAGCCCGCAGGTAAGATTCAATTAGCTCCTATTGGTGCCTTATCTTGCCGATCAAATGACGATCAATGCCGAGCTAGCAATTTTTAGAATCGTGATTACAAGTGCATGTGTTTTTTTTCTATTTTTTCAAGCCTTTGATGTGCCACCACAATCCACCTCGAATGCTTTGATATGCCGCCACGAACATCTCCAATCCTTTTATATGCCGCCACGAACATCTCAAATCCTTTTATATGCCGCCATGAACGCCTCAAATCTTTTGATGTGCCGCCTCGATCCACCTCAAATCATTTGATATTTCGCCTCGATCCACCTCGAATCCTTTGATGTGCCGTCTCGATCCACCTCGAATCCTTTGGTGTGCCGCCTCGATCCACCTCGAATCCTTTTGTGTGCCGCCTCGATCCACCTCGAATCCTTTGATGTGCCGCCTCGATCCACCTCGAATACTTTGATGTGCCGCCTCGATCCACCTCGAATGCTTTGGTGTGCCGCCTCGATCCACCTCGAATACTTTGATGTGCCGCCTCGATCCACCTCGAATACTTTGATGTGCCGCCTCGATCCACCTCGAATCCTTTGGTGTGCCGCCTCGATCCACCTCGAATACTTTGATGTGCCGCCTCGATCCACCTCGAATCCTTTGGTGTGCCGCCTCGATCCACCTCGAATCCTTTGGTGTGCCGCCTCGATCCACCTCGAATACTTTGATGTGCCGCCTCGATCCACCTCGAATACTTTGATGTGCCGCCTCGATCCACCTCGAATACTTTGATGTGCCGCCTCGATCCACCTCGAATACTTTGATGTGCCGCCTCGATCCACCTCGAATCCTGTGACCCACCCCGCACTCCAGGTACAGTCCCCGCCCAGCCTGGAGTCCATCCTAAGCAACATGCGCGCCGAGCAGTCCGAGATCAACTCCCGCCGACTCGAACTCATCGAGGAGTTGAGCAGCTTAGCCCCGCCCAACGCCTGCAAGTCTGGGGTGGCTGCCTGGCACCAAAAAATGCAGCAAGTTTGCAAGATGCTGGGTAAGTGGCAATCTGCTGTTCTACTAATTAGACTACTAATAGTAACGTGAGGCAACACTCTAAAGCGCAGGGTGCACACCTGCCCCTGAATTTCTCACGAGGCCTATGGCTACGGACTCTTTAGAGTATAAACTGATGGAAAGTTTTTGAAGGCCTAATTGGCGTAAACCATTAAAAACCTCTAAGACTCAATCAGTGGCGTGCCCAGGAGTTTTCATTGGAGGGAGTCGCAACCCTAAAGGGCGCCAGCCAATATTTGGTGTCTTGGCGTGCGCGTCCTTACCCCAGTCTCTTAGGCCGGTGGATGCCACGTCCTAAGACAGCTTAGCTGACTCTTTCAATCTATTTTTTTAAGAAGCGCAATTTTGAATTGGGGCGATTGGCCCAAGGTTGCGCAGGCCACTGGGGCTCAATGAAGACTTGCCTTGATGATGAAAGCTCTTACTGTAGTAAACTTACGAAACCGGAGACTAAAAACAACGCATTGCATCCACTGCGGCTTCAGACGAGACCAACCAGAAGTACCTGCAGCAGGTGTACGAAGACTACGAGAGAGTCTGCCAGCACTGCCTGGAGGCCATGGACCAGCTCAAGCAGGGCCTGGTGAGCGACGGCGTGTCCACTGAGCAGGAGGCGGACGCCATGGTCAAGGAGCGCTGCCTGCCGCTCATCAGCGCGCAGCAGCGCGTGTTCGAGGAGCGACTGGAGGCTATGGATGTGAGCTGCAGATGGAAATTCTACCCTGAACCCTACCCGGATTTCTCCCATGTCAAAATAAAATGCCCAGTAATTTACTCATTTCTACGATAATCTCCCCACAGTAGATTTTCCCAGCTCTCCGAAATCCTACTGGGTTTTCCCCGCCAAATTGGGGTTGCACAAAATTATCCCTTGGCCTGCATAGAAAACCCCAATTACCCCTTATCGCAGCGTCTATTTGAGGCCAACGCCAAGCGAATCGGCGTCCAGTTGAAGTCGCTGTACAAGCTGGCACAGGGCGCCGCGCACCTGTGGGATCGGCATCAGCTCGACCTCGCCGGCCTTGAGCGCACCCTGGTAGAGCGCCTGGACGCCAACCGGGAGCAGCACAACCGGCAGAACCAGGACCGGGAAGCCCAGCTGGACGTCGTGATGGACAAGCTCCGCCAGGAGTCCACGGAGGCCGGCCTGAAGCACCAGCTCAGCCGGGCGCTGGACACGCTGAAGGCCATCGAGGGCACGTACCGGAAGTTCAAAGACGAACAACTGGTTGAGGTTCGAACCTACCCGAAACTGGTCGAAGAAGAGGTCGAAAACCTGGAACGAGCGGTCTGCGAGTACTTCGGACTGGAGAGAGCGGACAAGAAGAAGGTGAGCTTTCTGCAGTGGACTCCCTCCTCCAATTCACCTTTGATTAGTGGCGACCATAGCGACAAAAGTATGATTCACTTGATCCTTTCATGTTCCGTGTCTCTCAGCAAAACCTTAAATTTACTGACTGCAATCTGTGCTTCATTTGATGCACGTTGTGACGCCTCCTGACTCACAGCAGTGACACCTCCTGACACACAGTTGTGGCGCCTCCTGACACACAGTTGTGGCGCCTCCTGACTCACAGCAGTGACACCTCCTGACACACAGTTGTGGCGCCTCCTGACACACAGTTGTGGCGCCTCCTGACTCACAGCTGTGACACCTCCTGACACACAGTTGTGGCGCCTCCTGACACACAGTTGTGGCGCCTCCTGACTCACAGCTGTGACACCTCCTGACACACAGTTGTGGCGCCTCCTGACACACAGTTGTGGCGCCTCCTGACTCACAGCTGTGACACCTCCTGACACACAGTTGTGGCGCCTCCTGACTCAGCTGTGACACCTCCTGACGCACAGTTGTGGCGCCTCCTGACACACAGTTGTGGCGCCTCCTGACACACAGCTGTGACACCTCCTGACACACAGTTGTGGCGCCTCCTGATACACAGTTGTGGCGCCTCCTGACACACAGTTGTGGCGCCCCCTGACACAGTTGTAGCGCCTCCTGACACACAGTTATTGCACCCTGACTCGCATTTTTGCCCTCCAGAAACCCAGTTTTGGGGCTTCCCTGACGAATCAATTTCCTCTGACTATATTTATGATTTTCAATTGACTTAACCGCCTCCGACTTTGTCTGAATTGTTTGGTCAATCAGTCGGATTCCGAGGAGGCCTCAGAGCCCGATAATGCCGACACAGCCCCCCAGCCTTATCAGGCTGACAGAGTGGGCGCTGGGTCTCAACCGGACGCTCAGCAGCAGGTTGGTTGCAGACGTTGTCAAATTTTCCCGTATAGTTTTACTATCGCTGCAATCCTTCCTGCACTGCCTTAAACATTTTTTGCGATACACAAAAACTCATTTTGTACCTGCATGTCACAGTGAGAAAACTCTATTTAAATCTTTAACTTATTTTTTCCACTGTACTTCTTTAGCTCCTACAATTTAATCGGAAATCACACTCACGTATTTTCACAATAATTCTGTGCTGCATATTTATACAATTGGAATTTATATACGGACCTATTAGAAACTCAATATTGGCCATTTGCTAAAATTTTCTAATAAAATGCATTTACTTCTACTTTCTTATGGGCATACGAGTGCGCACGAATTCCTAAATTTTTTTGCTGCGCCAAAATCTTCTATACGACGTAGTTTTAAAACAGACAGTCCAAGCCGTAAATTCCTGGATAATTTAGCAAACTTAGTGCGTAAACAACTTGTTTTCGATGCAGTCTGTTATGATGTACTTTAGCGAGCACCACTGAGAATGTACATGGCTGAGGGAGGCAATAAAATGGGGATGGGGACGCTCCCGGGTACGGAGAGAGGGAGGAGAGGCTGCGTGCGGTCAGAGGGTTTGAACTGGGGGTAAGAGGAGATCGATAAATGAACCAATAGGAAGTCACGAGGAGGAAAGAGAGGATTGCATTGTACATAGCGTAGTCAAAGATGTGCTAAATAAAATCAATTATAAAATTTACTTCGCGCGGAAATTTAACCTAAAAACTCCAATTAGACGCCCAATCGAAAGTAGCTTAGCATGGTTCATTTAGTCCAGCTATTAATCGTTTTACAACACTTAAATTTTACTTCGTATCCTGAGGGGTTGTTGCCTGAGGGGTTGTAGCCTGAGGGGTTGTAGCCTGAGGGTTGCTGCCTGAGGGGTTGTAGCCTGAGGGGTTGTAGCCTGAGGGGTTGCTGCCTGAGGGGTTGTAGCCTGAGGGGTTGTAGCCTGAGGGGTTGCTGCCTGAGGGGTTGTAGCCTGAGGGGTTGTAGCCTGAGGGTTGCTGCCTGAGGGGTTGTAGTGAGTGGTTGTAGCCTGAGGGGTTGTAGCCTGAGGGGTTGTAGCCTGAGGGGTTGTAGCCTGAGGGGTTGTAGCCTGAGGGGTTGTAGCCTGAGGGGTTGTAGCCTGAGGGGTTGTAGCCTGAGGGGTTGTAGCCTGAGGGGGTTGTAGCCTAGTTGTTAGGGCGTCGGACTCGCGACTTGAAGGTCGGGGGTTCGATTCCCGATCCCTTGTGTCCATTGTGTCCTTGAGCAAGACACTTAACTCTGCATTGCTTCAGTTCACCCAGCTGTAAAATGGGTGCCAGCATTAGCTGGGGGTAATAAGGCGACCCCCGGTCCTACGCCAGAGACGACAGAGCCTCCTACAGCCGTACGCAGCCTTCAGATGCGCCGCGCAATAGCTGCGACTGAGCTGTCGGTTGCACATCTGGCCCAATTGGGGCAGGTGTAATCAGTGTAATCACAATAATAATTTCTACTATTTTAGTTTCCAAACTATTTTAGCTCAGAGGCTCAATGTTTTGCATTGAAGTCAGTGTTCTGCATATTACGATCTATTATTCTTAACCTTCTAAATCACCTGACCGGTTTTACTTCAGGTGGAGAAGAAGAAAGTCAAAGCGAATCTGAAGCCGGCGGAGCTCGCCAAGATCAAAGCCGCGCAGGAG
>NIVC01003568.1:2500-90838 GCA_002269645.1 Macrostomum lignano
GTCTTGCCCATAGACATAGACGGAAGAGGCAAACAAGTTGATAATTTGGCCATAGACATCAGCACGAAAAAGAATGCCAGCAGCAACCTCTCCCATAGACTGTCTCTCAGGAGCTTAACATCGATTTCCGTGGAGTAGATCAGAATTATCCACTTCCTTGCCTTTTCCGTCTATGTCTATGGGCAAGACCAAATCCACTGCTGCCAAATGGCAATTCTTAACTTGGTTGGCTATAGTGTCTCATTCTTACGAGCTAAGGCTAAGGGGGCATATTTTTTCAATTCCGCAGACACTCCGCCTTTGAAGTTATGGCGGAGTTGTGTCTTTACAACTGTTGCGAATAAACCCCTCATTCTTGGTTGCACTGCAGCAAGTGCTTTCAGTTCAAAACAGATTACCGATATTACCGACGAAACAGTCGCTGCAGCAGGGGAAGTTACAGCAGAAAAAATGTATCCATTTGCTTCGCAAAGGTGCGACCAACCTTTTTGAGTCTATAGCGCCGCGAACGAACAAAGCCTTCCCCTAAAAGTTGCTTGGAGAAAAAGACACACAGCTATAGAAGCAATATTCTAGAACACTTTGTCGCCGCTCTGACTGTAGCAAGCCTCCTTCCAGTCTTACTAGAAATTTTTGTTGAAACCGCACTGAAGTTAATTTGAAATTCCTCGGGGGCAAATTTGAAGTTTTCTGGCTTCGGATTGCTTCTAGCAGCAGGTGCTCCCACTGTAACTAGATTTAATTGGGCTGCGATGCGTTAAAGTCGTGTGATTAGTTTTCTGCCTGAGGTACCTGTGCGCGGTGGGTAGGAGTACACCGTACACCTCTACCTGATGTCGGTTCTCGCGCTCTCCGTTGCTTTTTGGATAATTTTTCCCCACGTGGGCTCCCCTAGCAACCACTCTCATCACCTGCCCAAACACTTCTATCCTCAACACACCTGTCTTCTCATCTCTTTCCATCAGCTTCCTTCATCTCTCTCCATCGTTCCCCCTCCCAAACTGCTCTTCCCCTGTTCAGTACGCCCCAGCATCTCATCTCCATCGCCCGGAGAGTGCACTGACAGAGCTATAGTTGATCACCATAGTGCACAGAGTAGCGGCCCTATGAGGCTGACTGACGGCGAGGGACGACAGAGAGTTGGGGAGCGGGGCCGCGTTGACGGACCCGTAATAAATAGCGACTCAGTCGCATCCCCTCGGGGCTGCTGACCGTCCGTAGCCCAGCCCGCAACGATCCCATCTGACTAAGAAAGTGCAGCACCGCCCACTGCCACCCACGGCCTTGGCGGCCATGAAGTTGCTAGAATTCAACCGGGGCTGAATCTGTCAATTAAATCATAGATAGAGAATAATAATGGTGGTGAAGCTGCACGGCCACCATGTTCTGCACGGTAAATGCCATTAGCGCCCAGTTCTGTTGCAATAAAACTTCTGAGTTTATGGTCACCGCCTTTGATCTATATTAGATCATATCGGAGCATCAGAATCCCCCCTCCCCCTGTGTCGCACATTGCAGCCATTCCCGAGGAGCCGGTCGGCGACTGCTGCATGGCGGACTCCGACTGCAGCCACCGACACGGCTGCTCCAGCGGCAGCGCCATGATGCGCTCTTCGGCTGGGAAGTCTTCGACAATGTCCACAAGCAGCGATGATAATTCTGGCCACAGCGAGGGCATGCAGCGTGAGTTGCTGTAGCAGTACATGTCAGTACCTGTCCTAGTTGTATTAGCAGTAGCAGTAGCAGTAGCATTAGCATTTGCATTAGCATTAGCAGTAGCATTAGCAGTAGCATTAGCATTAGCATTAGCTTTAGCATTAGCAGTAGCAGTAGCATTAGCAGTAGCTTAGCTTTAGCAGTAGCAGTAGCATTAGCAGTAGCATTAGCATTAGCAGTAGCAGTAGCATTAGCAGTAGCATTAGCATCTGCATTAGCAGTAGCAGTAGCAGTAGCATTAGCATTAGCAGTAGCAGTAGCATTAGCATCTGCATTAGCAGTAGCAGTAGCAGTAGCATTAGCATTTGCATTAGCATTAGCATTAGCAGTAGCATTAGCATTAGCATTAGCATCTGCATTAGCATTTGCAGTAGCAGTAGCAGTAGCATTAGCATTAGCATTAGCATTAGCATTTGCATTTGCATTAGCATTTGCATTAGCATTAGCATTAGCATCTGCATTAGCATTTGCATTTGCATTTGCATTTGCATTTGCATTTGCATTTGCATTTGCATTTGCATTTGCATTTGCATTTGCATTTGCATTAGCATTAGCATTAGCATTAGCATTAGCATTAGCATTAGCAGTAGCACTAGCATTAGCATTAGCATTAGCATTTGCATTTGCATTTGCATTTGCATTAGCATTAGCATTAGCATTAGCATTAGCACTAGCACTAGCATTAGCATTAGCAGTAGCATTAGCATTAGCATTAGCATTAGCAGTAGCAGTAGCAGTAGCAGTAGCATTAGCAGTAGCATTAGCATTAGCATTAGCAGTAGCAGTAGTTAGTAGTAGTACACAATTCCCCTGAATTACACCAGTTATAAAGAACCCGCAGTTTTATTAATACAGGCTTAACCAACATTGAATCGCAATAAACCGCACCAATCCCGGTTAGTAGCAACCCAAAGGCTGGCAATCTGGATCGCAGAAACCGAGGTCCGATTCCCAGATCCCAGCTGCGCAATGACTCACACCTGCTTTATTGCTCAATTCTATTTTCTAACCTTGAATTGCTTCGAGTGGGGCGCTTAGTCCGACTAAGCACTCTGCCACCCTGTTCTGGCAGCTCCCAGGTTCTATACAGGCTCCCAGATCTATCACATCACCTGTCAATCAAGTAGATAATTATCATAGTACAGATGCAGATTTCTACTCAGCATACCTGAGCACAATAAAGTCCGCTCAGTGAGGAGGCTCAGACTGAATTGACTGTACTTGTACCAGGTGGTGACAATGAGTAAGCCCTCATCATTGTGAGAGAGGGAGAGGCAGAGAGCCCAGAGTCCAAGCCTCCCGCATCGATCCAGGTTTTATTATTTAGTGGTGGGCCAGACAGTAAAAAGTTCAGAGACGGTGGCTCTGCAGGGTAGGGGAGGAAGCAAAGTAAGAAACTGAATGGGAAATATTTCCCATTCTCACCTCCTGCTCACCACAGTTCACCTCTTCCCTGGCCTCACCAAATACAATGAGGACAAGGAGAGCTAGAGCAGCAATTTGGAGTTCCTCTCAAGCACTGCATTTTTAGACAACTATAGGCTGGACTGTCAGAATGCAATTGTCAATCTTTTGCCCTCAGCCTAGAGTTGTCCAAAACTATGAGGTTTGAAGCTGTCACTCCAGACTTTTAAAGTGGGGTCTCCTTGGCTCAGCCACATTCTACCTTTACCACTCAACTCAACACAATGAGGGTTGGGAGTATTTTTGCGGTACAAATTTGATTTCTTCCCAACCGTGGGTTGAGTCAGCTTAGGAGTAAAAAACTCCTTCTCTTCCTTGACAGCTGTCTGTCCCAGTTGGCAGCTCTTAGTTCAGGCCTGTCCCAGTGCCAAGAAGACTTTCCCAGCTCCAGCTGCTCCAGCTGAAAGGAAATCTACAAATTCTCATTCTCATTCTCATTCTCATTCTCATTTTCATTCTCATTCCCATTCTCATTCCCATTCTCATTCCCATTCTCATTCTTATTCTCATTCTCATTCTCACTCTTATTCTCATTCCCATTCTCATTCCCATTCTCATTCCCATTCTCATTCCCATTCTCATTCCCATTCTCACTCCCATTCTCATTCCCACTCTCACTCTCATTCTCATTCTCATTCCCATTCTCATTCCCATTCTCATTCCCATTCTCATTCCCATTCTCATTCCCATTCTCATTCCCATTCTCATTCCCATTCTCATTCCCATTCTCATTCCCATTATCATTATCATTCTCACTCTCAATCTCATTCTCACTCTCACTCTAAGTCTCACTCTCATTCTAATTCTCACTCTCATTCTCACTCTCACTCTCATTCCCATTCTCATTCTCACTCTCATTCTCATTCTCATTCTCATTCCCATTCTCATTCCCATTCTCATTCCCATTCTCATTCCCATTCTCACTCCCATTCTCATTCCCACTCTCACTCTCATTCTCATTCTCATTCCCATTCTCATTCCCATTCTCATTCCCATTCTCATTCCCATTCTCATTCCCATTCTCATTCCCATTCTCATTCCCATTCTCATTCCCATTCTCATTCCCATTCTCATTCCCATTTTCATTCCCATTCTCATTCCCATTATCATTATCATTCTCACTCTCAATCTCATTCTCACTCTCACTCTAAGTCTCACTCTCATTCTAATTCTCACTCTCATTCTAATTCTCACTCTCATTCTCACTCTCACTCTCATTCCCATTCTCATTCTCACTCTCATTCTCATTCTCATTCTCATTGCCATATTATTTCCAGGAGCTCCGCAGTCCTCCAGCTTGGCATGGCCAATAACCACCCAAAAACACAGGCTTGAGTTGAGTCACGCCGAAAGCTCCTTACTTTACTGAGACACTCCACAATAGCAGCAAAGGCTCTCAAAAAGAATTTTCTACAGCAAAAGCTTCAAAGCTTGTTTTTTATTCATTACTGCAACTCATCCGGGAGGTGAAGCAATTTCTGAGATTGCGCAACAAAATTTAAAAAGAAACCGCTTGATTGACAGGCTGCTAATATGCAGTGGAAAGTCGAGACTTACAGAATTAAGTCTGCTGGGAATTAGGAATTAGGTTTTAAAAGATGCGTATTATAAGTCATGCAAGCTTCACAAGGAGATGGAGAGGGGAGGCTGAGAGACACAGAGGAGAGGGAGAGAGACATGGAGATGCAGAGAGGAGGCTGAGAGACACAGAGGAGAAGGAGAGAGACATGGAGATGGAGAGCGGAGGCTGAGAGACACAGAGGAGAAGGAGAGAGACATGGAGATGGAGAGCGGAGGCTGAGAGACACAGAGGAGAAGGAGAGAGACATGGAGATGGAGAGAGGAGGCTGAGAGACACAGAGGAGAAGGAGAGAGACATGGAGATGGAGAGAGGAGGCTGAGAGACACAGAGGGGAGGGAGAGAGACATGGAGATGGAGAGAGGAGGCTGAGAGACACAGAGGAGAAGGAGAGAGACATGGAGATGGAGAGAGGAGGCTGAGAGACACAGAGGGGAGGGAGAGAGACATGGAGATGGAGAGAGGAGGCTGAGAGACACAGAGGAGAAGGAGAGAGACATGGAGATGGAGAGAGGAGGCTGAGAGACACAGAGGAGAAGGAGAGAGACATGGAGATGGAGAGAGGAGGCTGAGAGACACAGAGGGGAGGGAGAGAGACATGGAGATGGAGAGAGGAGGCTGAGAGACACAGAGGGGAGGAGAGAGACATGGAGACGGAGAGAGGAGGCTGAGAGACACAGAGGGGAGGGAAGGAGATAGGAGACGGAGAGAACGAACCGCAACCTCAAACCGCAAAAGATGCAGGAAACAAGCAGACATTCAAGGAACTGCCTGCTCGTTAGGCTCGAGGATGGGGCGGAGACTCAGACCTCGGGAGAGGATGGAGCAGGGCGGGAGGGTCACGGATGAACAGACTAATTGGGGAGATGCGCTGGCGTGACGAAGCGACGCAGCAAAGAGGAGAAGCAGCAGTCCTGAGCTTGTCCTACTCGCCCCTCCCTCAGTTTCCCAATCTAACTAACGAGCAGGTACAGCTAAGGCCTCACTAATCGCTTCCAATATTCCTTAGATTATTCCATAAGATTTTCGCTCTCCAGTCTTCAATCTCTTCGCATCGCATGGGGATCTGGGAGACCTGGCAGCCGCCACCACTGGAGGCAGTTCCGGTCCGGCTCTTCCTCCCCCGCCCCCGATTGAGATGCAGCAGCTGGATATGGATTGATGACGATGCTGGGGAGTGAGTCAGGCCGCCGCTAGCTACTCAAACTAACTTGAGAGCCACAGCTGCTTTAGCCTATCTTTAGTGCCATCATCAAATTAATCTTCGTCTTATCAGCAGCTCTTCCTCCCGCATGCCGCTATAGAGACATTCAGGTCTTCGCTTGCCTCTGCAAACTCAGCCTCCCTCCATGAGCCCTCCAACATGCCCATCTGTTAACCCTCCATCATGTCCCTTGCTTTACCCTTCATCATAACCCATGTTTTACCCTCCGCCATACCCCATGTTTTACCCTCCGCCATGCCCTATGTTTTACCCTCCGCCATACCCCATGTTTTACACTCCATCATACTCCATGTTTTACCCTCCATCATACTCCATGTTTTACCCTCCATCATACCCCATGTCTTACCCTCCATCATACCCCATGTCTTACCCTCCATCATACCCCATGTCTTACCCTCCATCATACCCCATGTCTTACCCTCCATCATACCCCATGTTTTACCCTCCATCATACCCCATGTCTTACCCTCCATCATACCCCATGTTTTACCCTCCATCATACCCCATGTTTTACCCTCCATCATACCCCATGTTTTACCCTCCATCATACCCCATGTTTTACCCTCCATCATACCCCATGTCTTACCCTCCATCATACCCCATGTTTTACCCTCCATCATACCCCATGTCTTACCCTCCATCATACCCCATGTCTTACCTCGATAATGCTCTAGACTGTCTACCCTCAAACACTCTGTAGCGATCTTTACTTACCCAAAATTGTATTTAATACAGCTAGAGCATAAAAATCAACATTCTACTGTCCCCTGGAATTCGGTCCTCATTTCGCAGTCTTTTTCGCTCTGTCAGAAGGCTCACAGTTTCTTTGATAAAACCAACTGATGCGTTAAAGAGAATTCATCCCAGGGACCGTACAGGTTGGAGACGAGCGGAGCACCTGCTCTGATGGGCGAGTGTAGCAGAGGGATTAGCCAAAAAACACATGGGGGCTCACATTGGACATGCCTGTTAAAGGAAAAATAGCTCGTCTAAGGCAGCCCTTTAAGGCCTCTCTTTTTCTGCGCGTTCTCAGACCGTGCGAGTCCGTCACTCACCGTCCGCTCCCCCGCCCCGCTGCCAGACGGGAATTTCCGGAAGGCTGGGGACGAAATGACGGGCCAGAAACAGGAGCAAGAGAAGCAGGTCGCCCTTCTTCTTCCCATCGGCTCTCCCTGCCTTCCTCCTCCTCGTGTTTCTATCGATCGGGTGCAGACGGTCTTGCCCGCAAGGTAAATCTCCGCACCTGGATTTCGAAGCAAAGCTGAGCCTGCCATAACTGCCTAGCTGCCTATCTATCTATGTATGTATGTATGTATCTATCTATCTATCTATCTATCTATCTATCTATCTATCTATCTATCTATCTATCTATCTATCTATCTATCTATCTATCTATCTATCTATCTATCTATCTATCTATCTATCTATCTATCTATCTATCTATCTATCTATCTATCTATCTATCTATCTATCTATCTATCTATCTATCTATCTATCTATCTATCTATCTATCTATCTATCTATCTATCTATCCATCTATCTATCTATCTATCTATCTATCTATCTATCTATCTATCTATCTATCTATCTATCTATCTATCCATCTATCTATCTATCTATCTATCTATCTATCTATCTATCTATCTATCTATCTATCTATCTATCTATCTATCTATCTATCTATCTATCTATCTATCTATCTATCTATCTATCTATCTATCTATCTATCTATCTATCTATCTATCTATCTATCTATCTATCTATCTATCTATATATCTATCTATCTATCTATCTATCTATCTATCTATCTATCTATCTATCTATCTATCTATCTATCTATCTATCTATCTATCTATCTATCTATCTATCTATCTATCTATCTATCTATCTATCTATCTATCTATCTATCTATCTATCTATCTATCTATCTATCTATCTATCTATCTATCTATCTATCTATCTATCTATCTATCTATCTGTCTATCTATCTATCTATCTATCTATCTGTCTATCTATCTATCTCCCCTTCAGAGCTGGCGGATTCCCATTGTGCTTAATAGTCTAATCCTTACCCACCAAGGAATTTTACACAGACAGTGAATGTCTGCCACGACTCCCCACTTACACTCACTACAGTCGCTCACTCCACTGAGCAGCCCAACTTCGCCTATCAGGGTTGAAGTGTCCGGGCCCTCAGTTGCAGCTGTTAAAATAACTCCCAAACCCCAGTCAGTGCCGTGTGTGCCCAGGGAAGTCGAACTGCTGTGCGCCATAAAGACAGAGCAGTCGGATTGGGCGATCTCGCTCTCCTTCACTCTCTCCTCGCACAAATTTGAGTAGCAATGTCTGAGCAAAGAGCTGTGTGAGGAGAGCCTCAATAGGAAAAAAAGCCATAGCCTCAACAATGTAGTCTAATAGTCTATGGCTTTAGCAAGAGTTCCCTTTACTTCCACTCCCAACCTTTTTCTCCAGTCCCAACCGACGGTGCAGTGAACCGCCAATGGGAAAGCTTTCCCTACAGGGATCCGGGGCTAAGTGGGGGGGGGGGCAGAAATGTTGGTAAGGTAGTTGCCGCGGAGGTTGGGTGTGCGGCTGTCGCTATATTTTAGTTAGTTACTTTGTTAAAATCTGGCGCTTTGAAACTCCGAATTCGATAGCACACATTTTCAGTCTGCAGGTCAACGTCTCTAGTTTTGTAAAAGCAAAATCGGTTGGATTCACGCCCAGGCTTTTGATATTCTTCAACAATTAGCTGTAAGTTTGGCTACACAGGGGCCTGCATCAAGCCCATGGGTGAGCTAGTTTGGTACACCAGACCCTAAGCTCCGCCTGATCTGTTTCAATTATTATCAGCCAATGTATTGAGTTCTAGGGCTGAGCCTTATTGCATAATACTGGTCTTAATGGGCATAGGGATGCTGGATGGATGCAGCATCTGTATCATCCTAGGGGAAGAGTTTCGATTTCCTGTTTCTAATTTCAATTTTCGATCCTTGGTCGGTTTGCTCTTGAGGAAAAATCTATTAAGCTTCTTGAACTGGGGGTGTCTGCTGCTGGCTTGTGCTGCAAGTCGAAACTGTCAAGAATGGCTCCGTTTCCATGGAGACTTTAGAAAAATATTGCCGTTGGTTGAAACTAAAAAAATGGAAAGTTAAAACTATTCAATATTTTCCGATGGTCTCAGGATTTCTTCGGATTTTTTAAAAGTCTTCATCTCATTTTCGAGGGATTTTATTTATGTTTCTTAGAGTTCTAGCATTCACCTCCCTGTTTCTTAGAACTCTAGCATTCACCTCCTGTTTCTTAGAACTCTAGCATTCACCTCCCTGTTTCTTAGAACTCTAGCATTCACCTCCTGTTTCTTAGAACTCTAGCATTCACCTCCTGTTTCTTAGAACTCTAGCATTCACCTCCCTGTTTCTTAGAATTCTTGGATTCACCTTCTGTTTCTTAGAAATGTAGGATCCACCTCCCTGTTTCTTAGAATTCTAGGATTCACCCTCTGTTTCTTAGAAATGTAGGATCCACCTCCCTGTTTCTTAGAATTCTAGGATTCACCTTCTGTTTCTTAGAAATGTAGGATTCACCTCCTATTTCTTAGAATTCTAGGATTCACCTTCTGTTTCTTAGAAATGTAGGATTCACCTCCTATTTCTTAGAATTTTAGGATAAATATCCAGTTTCTTAGAAATCCGCCTCTGTTTCATAGGATTAATTCAACTGTATTAAAATGTAATTTTCGCACTCCTTTATGAGATTCGCCCCAACAAGATTCTCCCTACAGAGTGTTAGATTTCGAGCTCATGCAACTACAGGATTTACTAGCAGCCAATCACTGATCCACCTGCAGACTCCCCGCGCGATGCGAAACTCCGTCTGGCCAGGCAGCTGCAGGCTGAGGAGCACCGGCGCCGGGTTCGCGACCTGATGGAGTCGCAGCGCATCGCCGAGGAGGTCCGCCAGCGTCAGGAGGCCGAGCGCCGGCGCCGGGCGGAGGAGGCGCGCCAACGCGACGCCGAGCGCCGTCGAATTGTCGAGGAGCGCAAGAAGCGACTCGAGCAAGCGGACCGGGAGCGCCGGGTGGCCCTGCTGCGCCGTCTAACGGAGAGCTCGCAGCCGGAGGACCAGCAGCAGCAGCAGCATCAGGAGCGACGCCGAGGTCGCACTGGGATGCCGTTCGCTTTCGGCAGCTGCACGCCCAGAGAGGTCTGCGAGACTGTTCAGCCGGCGGCGCTGCGCTCGCAGTCAGCTAGCGGCGGCGGCGGCGGAGGCCATGACTGTCGCGATGGAGAGAGCGCCCACATGCGCTCGCACAGGCGCGCTGTCAGCTGCATCGTCCGCGACGGTGAGGCTTTGTTGGCTTGGAGGAGGGGCGGATGAGTTTGGGGGGGCGGATGAGTTTGGAGGGGGGCGGATGAGTTTGGAGGGGGGGGCGGATGAGTTTGGAGCGGGGCGGATAAGTTTGGGGGGCGAATGAGTTTGGAGGGGGCGGATGAGTTCCTTTGGGGGCGGATGAGTTCCTTTGGGGGCGGATGAGTTCCTTTGGGGCGGATGAGTTTGAGGGGGGGGCGGATGAGTTTGGGGGGCGGATGAGTTTGAGGGGGGCGGATGAGTTTGGGGGGCGAATGAGTTCCTTTGGGGGCGGATGAGTTCCTTTGGGGCGGATGAGTTTGAGGGGGGGGGCGGATGAGTTTGGGGGCGGATGAGTTTGAGGGGGGCGGATGAGTTTGGGGGGCGAATGAGTTCCTTTGGGGGCGGATGAGAACCTTTTCGGGGCGGATGAGATCCTTTTCGGGGCGGATGAGATCCTTTTCGGGGCGGATGAGATCCTTTTCGGGGCGGATGAGATCCTTTTCGGGGCGGATGAGATCCTTTTCGGGGCGGATGAAATCCTTTTCGGGGCGGATGAGATCCTTTTCGGGGCGGATGAAATCCTTTTCGGGGCGGATGAGATCCTTTTCGGGGCGGATGAAATCCTTTTTTGGGGCGGATGAGATCCTTTTCGGGGCGGATGAGATCCTTTTCGGGGCGGATGAGATCCTTTTCGGGGCGGATGAGATCCTTTTCGGGGCGGATGAGATCCTTTTCGGGGCGGATGAAATCCTTTTTTTGGGGCGGATGAAATCCTTTTCGGGGCGGATGAGATCCTTTTCGGGGCGGATGAGTTTCTTTGGGGCGGATGAGCTCCTTGAGGGGGGTGCAGATGAGTTCCTGGTATTCAGTCTTGTAGAAAAGAAACAATGGCATTATCGCCGAAGTCCTCACACGGAAGAAATGAGATCAGCGATATTCGATATTTTATATGCTTAAAATAAACCAATACCGTAATAACACGGCTGTTCTGTCTGTCTGTGTTGCAAACATTTCTCGAGCAATGCTTGCATACGAGCTCGCATATCGAATGCTTCTTTTTAAAAAAAGGGTAGAAAAATGCTAAAACTTTCTTCGCAGTGTCTCCCCTCCAACTCTGGCCCGAGCGCTTTCACTTTAGGAGCCGTGACAAGTTTCCCATACTAAACAGTATTTTTAGCAAAAGTAATGTGAGGCTATGAAGCAGTCAAAGGCATCAGGTAAGCAATGCTAATGAATTGACACCTGCTTAATGCTTTATTGCAGGTTTGTGCCTCTTCTCAGCTCTCTTCTAAGTTCTCTCCTCTCTCTCCCCTCTTCTCTCTTTTCTCTCCTCTCATCTCTCCTCGTCTCTCTCCGAGCTTGCCCACCCCTGCTTTATTGGATCAGATAGATTGGATCAGATAGATTGGATCAGATAGATTGGATCAGATAGATTGGATCAGATAGATTGGATCAGATAGATTGGATCAGATAGATTGGATCAGATAGATTGGATCAGATAGATTGGATCAGATGGATTGGATCAGATAGATTGGATCAGATAGATTGGATCAGATAGATTGGATCAGATAGATTGGATCAGATAGATTGGATCAGATAGATTGGATCAGATAGATTGGATCAGATAGATTGGATCAGATAGATTGGATCAGATGGATTGGATCAGATAGATTGGATCAGATAGATTGGATCAGATAGATTGGATCAGATAGATTGGATCAGATAGATTGGATCAGATAGATTGGATCAGATAGATTGGATCAGATAGATTGGATCAGATAGATTGGATCAGATAGATTGGATCAGATAGATTGGATCAGATAGATTGGATCAGATAGATTATATCAGATAGATTGGATCAGATAGATTATATCAGATAGATTGGATCAGATAGATTGGATCAGATAGATTGGATCAGATAGATTGGATCAGATAGATTGGATCAGATAGATTGGATCAGATAGATTGGATCAGATAGATTGGATCAGATAGATTGGATCAGATAGATTGGATCAGATAGATTGGATCAGATAGATTGGATCAGATGGATTGGATCAGATAGATTGGATCAGATAGATTGGATCAGATAGATTGGATCAGATAGATTATATCAGATAGATTGGATCAGATAGATTATATCAGATAGATTGGATCAGATAGATTGGATCAGATAGATTGGATCAGATAGATTATATCAGATAGATTGGATCAGATAGATTGGATCAGATAGATTGGATCAGATAGATTGGATCAGATAGATTGGATCAGATAGATTGGATCAGATAGATTGGATCAGATAGATTGGATCAGATAGATTGGATCAGATAGATTGGATCAGATAGATTGGATCAGATAGATTGGATCAGATAGATTGGATCAGATAGATTGGATCAGATAGATTGGATCAGATAGATTGGATCAGATAGATTGGATCAGATAGATTGGATCAGATAGATTGGATCAGATAGATTGGATCAGATAGATTGGATCACCTTCTATGATTTTTAGCTGTTGGAGCTGGCACAGAAAAGTTTTTAACCTTCCTTCCCCAGAGGATATTTAGTGGATCCAACATGGGAAGGAAACCAAAGTTGGTTGGGAGTAGAGGTTTTATTGGCAAACGAAATTTGATTCGAGGTGCTGTTTGTTTTCTCCCCTTTTCTCTCCTCACACAGTCAGCTGAGCTTTGCAGTCACGCACAGGGGGAACTCATTCACTGCTGCTGACTCATTCTAAAGCTGCTCCGGGAAATGGCGAAAATGCAAATAGCTAGCTGGCTTGTCAGCTTAACACCTGACCTGTTGGTATAAAACGGGTCTTAAAATATGGATACTTAAGTCTGAATAAAGCTGCTGTATAATCCACTCTCAGGTAGCTTAGATCAAGGAAAATGCAGTGGCAACCATGAAGCATTCATTACCCTTTCCTTCGTCATTAACAAGCGGGGTTGCGACTCCGGAAGGCGTATTGGAAAGGGTGTGTGCGGGCGCAGAGTAAGTGATTACTGGACCATTAAGTCTGGTCGAAGCCATGACTGCAGTCGAAGGAGATAAGGTTAGATTCTAGAGTGGTCTGTCTACTCATATCTGAATTGAACTGAGCGTTGCGTAACTTCTAAATGGGTTCGGTAGGCTCTTATAGCGAGCGTGAAGTTGCCTTACTACTGCTAGTCAGGTTAACGAGATAGCAGATCTCGCTACTGATGCGAATGCTTTTCTCAAGAAATAACAGGCATAGATTAACTAGAGATTCTTTTAAAGAAATTCAAAGTTTCAGGGGCGCCAGCACCAAGGGCGCCAGCACCAAGGGGCGCCAGCACCAAGGGGCGCCAGCACCAAGGGGCGCCAGCACCAAGGGGCTTTAGCACCAAGGGGCTTTAGCACCAAGGGGCTTTAGCACCAAGGGGCGCCAGCACCAAGGGGCGCCAGCACCAAGGGGCGCCAGCACCAAGGGGCGCCAGCACATACCCCTATACAGTGTCAAGTTGGTGTCAGGTTTACAATGCCACAATGAGTCATTGCAACGCATAGCCACGTGTATGTACTAATACGCTGGTCATAAACCCAAGCTATAAAGTTTTTATAAGTCTAAACATACGCTCCGCCATACACTAAAAGCATTGAGTTTAGCGGTCTGTCAGTCTGACTGACACTACAATACCCGCACGCATGCGAGTTATAAGTTGGCGTGCTTTCAAAGTCGTTGTCTGCATGTTGGGTCTCCAACTCTCCAGATCCAGAGCTCGTGTCGCATTCTGAGTGCCTCCGCCCCTCGCCATATCCGAAACAATGCCCCAGCCCCAATAGACGCTCTGCATTCTCAACTTGCTTCTTCAAGAGAGCGATTTGAATGCATTGTCGCTAACGCGCTGACTCATCCCTCTTACGTGGCTTATACAGCTTAGCGCCGCGCGAGACCGTGCCGGATGCGGGCAGCGCCTGTTCTGCTCGGGTGGAAGTTGGGCGAAGGGAAAGTTTCTGCTGGGGTGGGGGGATTATTTTTTCTCCTTCTTCCTATTTCTCTTGACCCAACTGCTTAGCCTAGTTTTACCTTTATTTAATCCAAAAAGCGGTAATTGATGTAACCGCCCTTGTCGCCTGTCCGCTCCGTAGAGAGACGAACGCATGGCTAGAGGGGGCAATGACCGTAGGCTGCCTATGACCGGGCAATGACCTGACGGACCTCCAGCACCAGACTGTCCCGCCCACATGATTAGTAGCTTTGGTAGCGCTTCGTGACCAGAGGGCCAAGGACCCACATGGACCCCACCTGTAGCCAAGGTGCAATAGTTGGTCACTCGGTCATGGTATGACCGAGTGGTTGCCACCACTCTATGTGACCTGGCGCACCTGGATCTTTCTACCAGACCTCTCGAGGCTAGAGCCCCGCCTGGATTGGTTACCAGGGGATTTAGGCTAACAGGGGAGACGCATGCAGCCGAGTACAGGGACTCTGCTTGGGGCATGATCGGGAACTCTGGGCTCAATCCTGGAGGATTTCTCAGCAGGGGATCCTTTGTGGCTGTGAGCGAGGCTGACTTGCGACTTTGATTACTAAGAGTAGTATGAGGCGAACATGTACTGTCTACAGTTTAGATTGCTCAGGGCGAAGGGACGCGTTAGCATGGGGTTGCAACCTTCCTACTGCCATTCTGTGCCAAGACTCGCTAATCCCTCTACTGCACGCACACGCGGCCCCGCAGCACGCACTCACAGGCGGGCTTTGCACGGGGAGAGGCCATTAGCTTACCCAAACTTCCTTATGCTTTGCCACCCCGGGAGAAAGGCTTAGCAAGCCATGAGTGAAATGATGGTGAAAGATTGAATAATGATGAAGTTAGTTAATAGTTAATAATTAGGCCCTTAGGCAAATAAGCAGGCAATTAGGCGGCTTCACTATTGAGTAAAATACAGCAAAAGATACGGTATCACAATTGGCTCAGCTCTCTAATCAGACAATGGAAAATAGGCAAACCCCGGATAAGCAAAGGCAATTAGAGCACAAATTAGTAGTAGGAACTTACCGGCAGCTGCACAGAGAGAGAGAGAGGCGGAGTGACCGAGGGCGGCTGTAGGCTGCAGTCAGGCAGACGGTGAAGCGGCGATGCGCTGGAGCGACGAGGCGCTGATGTAGATCAGGCGATGCTGATGATGCTGGGCGGTATCAGACCGCTGGCCGATAGGCGAGCTCACTTGGGGAGCTAAGGATAACTTGGCGGTAACAGACCGCGGACCGGCAGGGATTCGTCTTATAGACGAATGGGTCAGAACTCAATCTGACAGCAAGTCCAAAGAAGGACGAGGAGAGGAACAGAGATAAACTCAGTTGAGTATTCTCATGCCGAAATCGCTTCCTTTTATAGACCTCACAGCCGCCTCCTCAAGGTCGTTACCATGGCTCCCTCTCTCTGATTGGCTGCCGGCAGAATGACGTCAGAATGAGTCATGATGAGAAGCATGAGACCGGCATAGCAACATGAGAAATCGGGAAATTGCGCAATCCGGAGGTGGGGTGGGGGGATAATTGGCGCAGCGGGTGGTCGCGAAAGTGTTGCGCAAGCAAACATTGAGAACAATAGGGCTGGGGTCGAGAACAAAGGAATTGGAAATCGGGGATAATTGGGGAAAACTGAGAACAATGGAAAAGTAAACATTGGAGAAAAGGTGATAATTAGGTGCGAAAACGAGAACAAAAGAAAGAGAAAATCGGAGAAAATGTGATAATTGGTGGGGGTCGAGAGAACAAAAGAAGCAAAAACGAGAACAATAGAAGCGGAGGTGGGGTGGGTGTCACATGAGAAATTTGGGAAGGAGAACAATAGCGTGAGAAAAGGTTGCGCAAGAGAGGGGGATGAGTCATCGATGAGTCACCGAGGGGAGAAGGGGTCACACGACTTGCGTCACCGTTTGGGAGTTTGAGAGGGGATGGGGAGACGGTGAGCACACAAAGTACTGTAAGTAGACACAGGGAAAGAGGGGACAGCGCAGGAAAAGAGTGCAGAGGGAGACAAAAAAAGGAGGAGGTAGAGAAAGTACAGGAAGAATAGGGCGGGAACAGAAGAGATAGGGTAGAGGGGGAGGTACAGAAAGGGGTAGGGGCTCCGGAAAGGCAGGTGTGGCGGCAGGAGAGACGGGACCAAGGCAGCAGGAGGGGTGCAGCAGAGCGGGAGTCTCCAGGCCCGGTCGGAGACCTGGCCGAGTCTCGACAGCTCTGTGCAGAGGGTGCACGGGATAGGAGGCACTTTCGAAAAAGTTCCCATGCCCTATCCCGCGACCAGAGCGTGGTTACATCATAATCCTATTAATCCGTTCACCCTTATGAAGGCTAAATTCGTTGTGAATATGAAACGAAAAAAGCTTGCTTAGTTCTCTGTACAATCTGACAGGCCTGCAGCAAGATGGGGCGTCAGATGAGGGAGAAGACGGCGCCAATTTGCCAGCAACAGGAGCCCAGTCCATGCCCCGTATGGCCCCGAATACTTGTGTGCTCTTTGAACTCTTTTGAACCGTTGACTATCGGAAGATTTTGTTTACTTTTGGTTTTCATAATAATAATAAATTTTATTATTTATTGATTACACCTGCCCCAATTGGGCCAGATGTGCAACCGACAGCTCAGCCGCAGCTATTGCTGGGGAGGGGGGTTCGCCACACACCTTGAATTACCCCAGCTAATACTGGCACCCATTTTACAGCTGGGCAATGTTAAGTTAAGTGTCTTACTCAAGGATACAAATTGTTCCGAGTGGGGTCGAGAATCGAACCCCCGACCTTCAAATCGTGAGTCCGACGCTCCAACCACGAGGGCTACAACCCTCATAACAATAGGGTCTATCGTCGGGGTAGAGCAGCTTCTCAAGCCTCGATCCCCCCCCGCCAAGTTCGATTCCGCGTGCACAGCCACATTAATTTGGGGCTTATCCTAAGACACAGAGAGTGCACATGCCTGACGATTAGAAAGCCAGGGCCGCTGTACACCCTATGCTCAGGAGTCAGCGGGATGGACAGAATCATCTCGCAGCTGAATATGTTTTTTTTGTTTCTATGGTAACCAAAAGTGCAAAATAAATCGCATTGGTTCTTAGCTTTTTTCTGTGTAGTTTCAGTTGCTACTTTGTCTACTGCTTTTTTGGGGGTTTGGGGCAAATTTCCTGGCAAAAGCACTGACCAAAAATGCCCCCTCGAACCCAACAATGACAGTTCCGAAACCGCGAACCGCCGATCGACACCATCCGGCAGCCTCGGCCAGCAGCAGCCTGGAGCTCAGCGGCGCCAGCAGCGGCGCCGTCCGCTTGAGGCGTCCGGCCGCGACTGTGGGATCCGCGCCGAGTCCTCGGCCGGCTTCACTGCGCGACAGTCAGCTGTCAACAACGTCGTCGACGTCAGCAAAGTCTTCGTCGGCTCAAGAAGCAGTTGGTGAGAAAAATTTCTACGAAATTTGCTTGTTTGCGTCAAGTTTGATTCGTAGCACTTAGGACAGTAGCATTCATTAGCATTGTTCACGAGGACTCGAGGACCTCGTCAGGCCCCGTGTGGCTCCAGATATGGCAGACAACAAACCTGTGCACAGCTTGTGAGTGGTTGCAACTCCGGCCCTGTGTTTAACTCGCAGCTCAAACGTGAGCCAGTGGGGGTTAGGCCGATTTGAGCACATGATCATGGATAAATCTTGGTTTCCCTACATAGGAGCAGGAGGGTCAGTACAAGTGACTCGAGTCTTTACAAACTAAACACCCTTAAAACTCATCTCGCAGTCGCTAAGCGCCGACCGAAGGCGCCGAACGCGGAACGGCTCAGCCGACTTGCGCAGCCTCGAACGCCGGCCCAGGCCGCAGATTCCCCAGCGCAGGCGGCGCTGAAACGATCTCCCCCTAAGCCGCAAAAGACGCCTTCGTCGGCGGCGCCTCAACGTGCGAGCGCGTCCAGTCGCCAGCGCTCGCCGGCGGCTCCACTGATGACGAAATCCATGGTTGAGCTGCCTTCGGCTAAAAAGGCCAAGGTGAGCCATTTGAATGAACCAATAAAGCTAGAAGAGCTTAATAATACAATTTCAACGCCCCGAACTTCGAAATTCAGGCCAACAACTCTGCAACGCACGAGACCGGAGCCGCCCCCGCGGCTGTCATGTCGACTTCCCTGGTCGGTGTTCCCACAAATCAGCCGCGCTCAATTCGACCAACCCAGCTGGCCCTGCCGAAGGCGCAGTCCGTGTCCGAGCTGCCGCAGCGACGATCCGTGGTTGCCCCGGCAACCATCGCCCCCGTGGCCGAGTCGAACTCTGAGGAAGAGGCGGCGGCCGCAGCAGCGGCTAAGGAGGCGAAACGCCGTTTTGAAGAGCAGCGTCGGCTGCACCGGGAGAAGCTCGAAGCGGAGCGCCTCGCCGAGGAGGAGCGCCGCCGCGCTGAAGAGGAGTTCCGGCGGCGACGCGCCGAGGAGCAGCGTCGGCGCGAAGAGGCGGAGCGGGCGGCTCAGGAAGCGGCTGAGCAGGCAGCAGCTGCCGAGGCCGAGGAGCGGAGGTGTGCGGAGGAGGAGCGCCTGCGACAGGTTCGTGCCCGATCTCCCTCGTCAGCTCCTGCTTACCCCCCCCCCCTCTAGCCTGTAAGCTGAATCTTCAGTGAGGCCTGTCGGTACATTCTGGGTAATTCACATTTTAGGAGGCCCAGGCCGCCAAGGAGGCTCGCGAACGAGAAGAAGCGGCCCTGGCCGAGAAGCTGGCAGCCGAGGAGGCCGCTCGCCAGGAGCGGCGCCGTCGCCTCGAGGCGATCATGCACCGCGTCAAGCCGGCCGCCTCCGCAGCCGCCGCCTTCGCCGCAGCCGGAGCGGCCAACGCCGCTGCTTCATCGGCAGCAGAGGCAGCGGCTGCGGCTGCGGCAGCGACCACCTCGCCAACCGGTGACGCATCGATGACCGTGTCGATGCCACCGACGGTGCTGGAAGCCGAGCTGAAGCAGCAGTCTCCGCAGTCGCCAGCCGACCTGGCCGTTCTGGCCGACCGTCTCAAAGGCACAAAAGCGGCGGAGATCCTCGCCAGACGCAGCGGCAGCCAGAACACGCTGCTGACTCCGTCGACGTCTCTCGCTGACGTGTCCAATTCCTCCACCAATGTGTCTGACGACTCCACCGATGCCAAAGTGAAGTCGCGGCTGGCGGCTGTGCGGGCCCGCCTGAAGCCTGCGGCGCCGGTCGGAGAGGCGGCTCCAGCTGACTCATCGTCCGCTTCCACGCCTCCGCCGCCGCCTCTGCTGCCTTCGTCCGTGACGACTACGACAACGACGGAGACGACAACATCGGCGGCGAAGGACGAGGACGCGGAGAGCGGCGTCAGCTCGCCCCAGTCGGCACTCGGCGAGGGTGACCTGCTAGCGGTGTGAATTTGCCAGCTGCAAACACTACTGTTCTCACAGTCAGTAGGATATGCTGGATATTCTATTCAGAATTAATTGGCTGCAATCGATTTTTAATGAGTTCATCCCGCATCCATTGACTATCAGAGTTGATTTGTATTCAAAAGAAGAAAACCTGTCTGTTTTCCCACTGAAAAAAATTTCCCGCACACAATGACCTTTATCGGAGACTCGGCGACTTTGGAAAGACTTTGGCAATAATATTAATTAAATAATTAATTACACCTGCCCTAATGGGTTGCGCGGACTGCTGAAGGCTGCGTACGGCTGTTCAGTCCAAGGACTGGGGGGTCGCCACACACAGCCTCAATTACCCCAGCTAATGCTGGCACCCATTTTACAGCAAGGTGAACTGAAGCAATGCAGAGTTAAGTGTCTTGCTCAAAGGACACAGATTGTTTAGAGTGGGCCGAGAATCGAACCCCTGACCTTTCAGTCGTGAGGCTGACGCTCTAACCACTAGGCTACAACCCCCTCTGACAATAATAGCAGCATGGCAACAGTCAACTTCTGAGAAACTTTGATAAAAATTAGTCGCTGAAAACATATCCTGCGTGTTTATAACTGCAATGATTGGTGTTTGAGTTCCTCATCTACATAATCACCTGACCGCTGTCAGAAAAAGCATTCCAAAGGCTGCATCAGCCACTCGCTTACTCGGTTCATTGTGTACTTTATGCATCTTTTCAGTGCACTTGCCAGACACTCGGCACTTCTTTTTGAAACCCTCCAGCCCCCCCCCCCGATTTTTAGCCGCAGACAGAAAAAGCTGAGACATTTGTGAAAATTTGAGTCTGAAGTTTTTCTTTCTGCAATGTGAAATTGTGCAAGGGGTAGCCGCTTCCTGCTAATTATGGATTTTTATAGTTAATATCCGACTTGGTTGCCTCGAATTCAACACCTCGCCAGCTGACCGAACTTGCCGCGGAGCTCCCCTATGCGGCCGTATATTGGTCGCGGGTTCGACTCCTGCTAAGAGAGCGTTCCTCGGGCTCGGCCAGATTCGGCCAGTCCGGGTGTCCGACGCTGTCCAGGAGTGCCTCGGCCTCGGTTCGGGCGGCGGCGGGTGGTTGAAGGTTGAAGCTTATAGGCAATGAAAGCATGCAAATGGTAAACTAGCGAAGCATGCACCCCTTCGCAATGTGTTTCTTATTTAAGCTAGCTCTCTTCGGTTTGCTGATCAAGTTTTGTTTCTTTTTTTCTGCTTTTTTTCTTGCCCTTTTTTCTGCCGATTAAAAAATTCGAAAGTTTTTTGCGCTTTTTTCTCTGCTATGCTTTTTGCTGCAAAGAGATGGACTTCGCTGACGCGGTCAAAGCATGTCCTGCTCTCCTCCACGCCTCTCTCAAAAGAAGTGACAGTTGCTTTCGATCATTAACTGCGCAAGTGCGGCACTCTCAAGGCATCCTGTTTTACGGAGTTGTATCACATCCCACTTAGAGTAGTCCCCCCTCTGCACATGAGACTTTTCAGCACCAGCTTTAATCCCTGGCACATATCACTTGAAAAATAAATACAAACAAATGCACTCTCTGTAATTCAATTGGACTGAACCGATCGCTTGCATTGACGGCATAGAATTCTGTCGCTTTGCTTTGACTCTCGTCTTTTTAATGAAGAAAACTAGTAAAATCCACTGTGGGAAATTTCTTTCTCTTGTTTTCTTTTCTCCTCCCTTCTCTTGTCTTGTCCTGTCTTGTGACTTGTCCTGTCTTGTGACTTGTCCTGTCTTGTCTTGTCCTGTCTTGTGACTTGTCCTGTCTTGTCTTGTCCTGTCTTGTCTTGTCCTGTCTTGTGACTTGTCCTGTCTTGTCTTGTCCTGACTTGTCTTGTCCTGTCTTGTGACTTGTCCTGTCTTGTGACTTGTCCTGTCTTGTCTTGTCCTGTCTTGTCTTGTCCTGTCTTGTGACTTGTCCTGTCTTGTCTTGTCCTGTCTTGTGACTTGTCCTGTCTTGTCTTGTCCTGTCTTGTGACTTGTCCTGTCTTGTCTTGTCCTGTCTTGTCTTGTCCTGTCTTGTGACTTGTCCTGTCTTGTCCCTTTTTGTCTTATCCTGCTTGTCTTTTCCACTTTCTATTCACTTTCGCTCTTCATGTCTATTTACAGTAAGATAAGTTATTTATTGATTCGTTGTTTTTGTTAAGCGTATATTCTGCTGAACGCTGCTTTGCTCTCCGCAAACCATTTTCGTGAAAGTTTCTTGTTAAAGTTTAAAGCTTAACCACCAGCTAGAAAAAGCATAAGAAGGGATTAGAGCAGAGCAAAATGCCCAACTGGTCCTGAGAGCGTGCTGGCCAGTTTTTTTGCCCGAAAGTTACAAATCAAGATTGTCACCTTCTGAGCCTACTCAGCGGATAATTTACCTGCAGTTGCAGCCAGCTAGCTTTACACAGTTCAATCTTAGTATCGAAATCTAATCGCTCTGATCTGCGCTGAGCAGAGAGCAGCTCAGAACTCGAATGCGTCACCTGCGCGCGGGTCTCTCGCCTTGGCCTTATCAGTAGGTGCTCGGTTCTATTCTCGTATTTATTACTGAGCTGCGCCTGCCCGGCAGGTCAGCACCAAGCAGGTAAGAGAGAGAGAGAGGCTCCAAAGTAGAGGCTGAAAGCCAGAGAGGGGATGGCAGAGAACTCAGCGAACTCAAATTCAGCAGCGGCAACCTTGATGGCAGCTGAGCCAGCGCCGCCTTCAACCACCGGGACTCGGATTCGACGGCGACGTCGGGGACCGGCGATTCTTTTCTTGGCCGGCTGGCTGCTCGCCTGCACCCTGCTGGGCGTGGGGACCAGGAGCTGGGCTGGCGAGGTGGACGCAGAACCCGGCATCGCGGCATCAGGTGAGACAGATAGATAGATAGATAGATAGATAGATAGATAGATAGATAGATAGATAGATAGATAGATAGATAGATAGATAGATAGATAGATAGATAGATAGATAGATAGATAGATAGATAGATAGATAGATAGATAGATAGATAGATAGATGGATGGATAGATAGATAGATAGATAGATAGATAGATAGATAGATAGATAGATAGATAGATAGATAGATAGATAGATAGATAGATAGATAGATAGATAGATAGATAGATAGATAGATAGATAGATAGATAGATAGATAGATAGATAGATAGATAGATAGATAGATAGATAGATAGATAGATAGATAGATAGATAGATAGATAGATAATGGATAGATAGATAGATACATACATAGATAGATAGATAGATAGATAGATAGATAGATAGATAGATAGATAGATAGATAGATAGATAGATAGATAGATAGATAGATAGATAGATAATGGATAGATAGATAGATACATACATAGATAGATAGATAGATAGATAGATAGATAGATAGATAGATAGATAGATAGATAGATAGATAGATAGATAGATAGATAGATAGATATATAGGATAGATAGATAGATAGATAGATAGATAGATAGATAGATAGATAGATAGATAGATAGATAGATAGATAGATAGATAGATAGATAGATAGATAGATAGATAGATAGATAGATAGATAGATAGATAGATAGATAGATAGATAGATAGATAGATAGATAGATAGATAGGTAGATAGATAGATAGATAGATAGATAGATAGATAGATAGGTAGATAGATAGATAGATAGATAGATAGATAGATAGATAGATAGATAGATAGATAGATAGATAGATAGATAGATAGATAGATAGATAGATAGATAGATAGATAGATAGATAGATAGATAGATAGATAGATAGATAGATAGATAGATAGATAGATAGATAGATAGATAGATAGATAGATAGATAGATAGATAGATAGATAGATAGATAGATAGATAGATAGATAGATAGATAGATAGATAGATAGATAGATAGATAGATAGATAGATAGATAGATAGATAGATAGATAGATAGATAGATAGATAGATAGATAGATAGATAGAGTACACCCTGCACTGAACTGCAGGCCGACCAGGCCGGCACCTGTTGGAGGAAGTGCTGCTGACGGAGGCCGGCTTTGAGGGCAAGAACGCCTGCACCCCCCGCTCCGTGGAGACCTTCCCGCCGGACCTGTTCACGCTGGAACAAAAGCGTCAGGGCGCCATCATCATCCACGTGTTGGTCGCAGTCTGGCTGTTCGCGGCGCTGGCCGTGGTGTGCGATGACTACTTTGTGTCCTCGCTGGAGGTCATCTGCGATGGTGGGTTTGAGTTGGGGAGTTTTTCCCCTGCAGCCTGCAGCAGCAGCTCTTGCACCGGCTACTGTCACCCTCTCCCATTATATCTCCCTATAGTCACCCTCTCCCAATTATATCCCCCTACTGTCACCCCTACCCATTCTATCTCCCTACTGTCACCCTCTCCCATTATATCTCCCTATAGTCGCCCTCTCCCCATTCTATCCCCCTACCGTCCCCTCTCTCCACTCCATCCCCCTACTGTCACTCTCTCCCCACTCCATCCCCCTACTGTCACTCTCTCCCCACTCCACCCCCTACTGTCACTCTCTCCCCACTCCATCCCCCACTGTCACTCTCTCTCCACTCCATCCCCCTACTGTCACTCTCCTCACTCCATCCCCCTACTGTCACTCTCTCCCCACTCCATCCCCCTACTGTCACTCTCTCCCCACTCCATCCCCCTACTGTCACTCTCTCCCCACTCCATCCCCCTACTGTCACTCTCTCCCCACTCCATCCCCCTACTGTCACTCTCTCCCCACTCCATCCCCCTACTGTCACTCTCTCCCCACTCCATCCCCCTACTGTCACTCTCTCCCCACTCCATCCCCCTACTGTCACTCTCTCCCCACTCCATCCCCCCTACTGTCACTCTCTCCCCACTCCATCCCCCTACTGTCACTCTCTCCCCACTCCATCCCCCTACTGTCACTCCCTCCCCACTCCACCCCCCTACTGTCACTCTCTCCCCACTCCATCCCCCTACTGTCACTCTCTCCCCACTCCATCCCCCTACTGTCACTCTCTCCCCACTCCATCCCCCTACTGTCACTCTCTCCCCACTCCATCCCCCTACTGTCACTCCCTCCCCACTCCACCCCCTACTGTCACTCTCTCCCCACTCCATCCCCCTACTGTCACTCTCTCCCCACTCCATCCCCCTACTGTCACTCTCTCCCCACTCCATCCCCCTACTGTCACTCTCTCCCCACTCCATCCCCCTACTGTCACTCTCTCCCCACTCCATCCCCCTACTGTCACTCTCTCCCCACTCCATCCCCCTACTGTCACTCCCTCCCCACTCCACCCCCCTACTGTCACCCTCTCCCCAATCCTCTGCGCCCATCCACCTACAGCTCACAAAGCGAACTCCCCACAGTTTTGGACCTGAAGTCAGACGTGGCTGGCGCCACCTTCATGGCGGCGGGCAGCTCGGCGCCGGAGCTGTTCACCTCCATCATCGGCGTGTTCTTCGCAAAGAGCGACGTTGGCATCAGCACAATCGTTGGCAGCGCCGTGTTCAACATTCTGTTCATCGTTAGCCTGTGCGGAGTATTCGCTACCCAGGCGATCTACCTGTCCTGGTGGCCGATCTTCCGCGACTGCGGCTACTACTGCCTGAGCGTGGTAGCGCTGATTGTGGTCATACAGAATGGCTTTGTGGATTGGTGAGCGCTGTTTGAGACACTGGATTAGTGGGGATTATCAGATGCCGTTAGACACTGGATTAGTGGGGATTATCAGATGCTATTAGACACTGGATTAGTGGGGGATTATCAGATGCCGTTAGACACTGGATTAGTGGGGATTATCAGATGCTTTTTGACACTGGATTAGTAGGGATTATCAGATGTTGTTAGACACTGGATTAGTGGGGATTATCAGATGCTGTTAGACACTGGATTAGTGGGGATTATCAGATGCTATTAGACATTGGATAAGTGGACATGTGCAAGTGGGGATACAACCTGAATCAGCATATCAGCTACTTTCTCAACATAACAGGTACGAGTCCGTGATCTTCGTTGTGATGTACGCTCTGTACATCGTGATCATGTACTACAATGAGGCCATCGACAGGAATATTTCCGACCGCTATCCGAGCCTGGGCACTGGCGCCTCAGCCGCAGCCGCCGCCGGAGGTGCGAGGCGCCTGGACGAGTCCAACATGGACGACGAGCGGGTGGCCATCGTGCCCTCCTCCGGTGAGGGCGGCGGCACCACCACTTATTCGCAGCTGTCTCTGGGCGCCGATAAGGGTGAGCATCGAGCACCAGAAGTACGTAGGTTTTTCAGCTCCTTGCGCGGCCACATTCACTTTAGGCTCGCGCACGAAATGTTGGCCGGGGAGAGGGGTTGATTCACGGTCATGAAGGCCAAGCCCCCAAGGCACTGAGAGTGTACATACCTGCTGTACACCCTGTGTGAGCGTGAGGGCAGCATAAGAAATTTCTAACAATCGTGCAATCTGTAGATGCAACAGACTTTTCCATAAGTTGTAGTTGTCCAATCCGACTCCGATTTTCAGAGGGCGGCGGCGAGGGCAACGTAGAAGAGTTTGAGTCTCCGTTGACCATGCCGCAGGGACTTGTCAAGCGCATCTACTGGGTGGTTATGCTGCCATGGACCTGCGTGTTCCTGTTCACTATTCCCGACTGTCGTAGGCCCGGCCGCTGGCGCAAGTTCTTCTTCATCACCTTTATTAACAGCGTCCTGTGGATTGCCGGGATGAGTTACCTGCTGGTGTGGATGGTCTGCGCAGTGGGTAAGTTGGTTATTCAGTTAGTTAGTTAGTTAGTTAGTTAGTTAGTTAGTTAGTTAGTTAGTTAGTTAGTTAGTTAGTTAGTTAGTTAGTTAGTTAGTTGGTTAGTTAGTTAGTTAGTTAGTTAGTTAGTTAGTTAGTTAGTTAGTTAGTTAGTTAGTTAGTTAGTTAGTTAGTTAGTTAGTTAGTAAGTTAGTTAGTTAGTTAGTAAGTTAGTTAGTTAGTTAGTTAGTTAGTTAGTTAGTTAGTTAGTTAGTTAGTTGGTTAGTTAGTTAGTTATTTAGTTAGTTAGTTAGTTAGTTAGTTAGTTCGTTAGTTAGTTAGTTAGTTAGTTAGTTAGTTAGTTAGTTAGTTAGTAAGTTAGTTAGTTAGTTAGTTAGTTAGTTAGTTAGTTAGTTAGTTAGTTAGTTAGTTAGTTAGTTAGTTAGTTAGTTAGTTAGTTAGTTAGTTAGTTAGTTAGTTAATTAGTTAGTTAATTAGTTAGTTAGTTAGTTAGTTAGTTAGTTAGTTAGTTAGTTAGTTAGTTAGTTAGTTAGTTAGTTAGTTAGTTAGTTAGTTAGTTAGTTAGTTAGTTAGTTAGTTAGTTAATTAGTTAGTTAGTTAGTTTGTTTGTTTGTTTGTTAAACTAAACTCGCGAACCATCCCCAGGTGACACCCTCGGCATCCCGGACACGGTGATGGGGCTGACCATTCTAGCCGCTGGCACATCCGTACCGGACGCCATGGCCAGCGTCTTTGTTGCGAGGGACGGTGAGAGCATGGTGACGGGGGAGCTGAATATATTGTACGAATTAGAGAGTGGCAACAAGTTCGTCGTATAGATATGCATCTGTATATTTGCATACGTATCCATGTGCGTTGCGTGCTCAGTGGAAGGCCCAACTACTCACGAGTAGTAGAACTTTAAAATTTGAAGTTTTCGCTTGCTTGTCAGTCTCTGATGGCGTTAAGAATTAACCTTGGATAAAATTTCATCATTGCTCGAGAGAAATAATGCCAGCTCCCGTAGGAAATCGGACAATTTTTAAGTGTGGCGTTAAGTTGACGTTATTTATTTGTACGTAATCTTGAGCAGCAATGTCAAGAATTGTTTCAAAAGATTGCATAAGCTACGTGATATTTTCCGAGCTGTCTAAAAAGGTCATTTCACTTAAATGGCGAACCCCGAAATTCTTAAACTGTAAGGCTTCGGCGACATGGCCGTGTCCAACAGCATCGGCAGCAACGTGTTCGACATCCTGGTCGGCCTGGGCGTGCCCTGGTTCATCGACACGATCATCCGGGAGCCTGGCAGCACCGTTGTGGTGAACTCGAACGGCCTAACCTACTCCACCATCATGCTGCTGTCTACCGTTGTTTTCTTGTTCGTCGCCGTCTATCTGAACAAGATGCGGCTAGACAGGAAGCTGGGCGCCTTCTTCTTCAGTCCTTTTCTCGCCTCGCGGCGTGGACGCTCTGCCGCCGACTCACTGGCAGGTCTTTCGATGTCTGGCCATGTTCGTGCGGGCCAGCATCCTCTGATATTTTCCGCAGCAGTTCCTCACTCTCTCTCTCACTTTCGGCAAAGCTTTCAACCTTACTGTTGTTTCGAGAGGTGCCTGGGTCGGTTAGGTCCAAGCCACTCTGTTGCGAGGAGGTTTGCCCATAGACCGCGGCTGTTACGCCGAGGCTACGGGCCTCTCTCCCCCCCCCGATTCTGCTTTGCCAACCGGGTTGCTCCGGTTGCCCGCTTGGCACCGCGTGTTGACGGCACGCTTCGTGGAGGTGCAGAATCTTGCCAAGCGGGCGCCGCCTGCCTCGTTGTCTACATCGTCTTCATCACCTTCTCCATCCTGTACGAGACGAACGTGTTCGGCGAGATGAACCCGCCGCCGTGTCCCAGGCAGCGCCTCTGAACCGGAATTACTGCCGCTAGTAGTATGCATGGGATGCACACTTTTGAGAGACCGGCTTGCAGTGAGTAGCGGGATGCACTCCAAGGTGTCCGGCCAACACAATAAGCTGCGTAATTCTGCACTAAGTTTTGTATTGTAATTCCACTGGCTCTAAAAAAAGCAAAGTGGTCCTTGAGTAGATTTCACTTGGAACGGAAACCTATAGAAGAAGCTCTTCAATTTTCCAATTTTCCTGATTATCTCCCTTATTATGCTATTCGACTGACACTTCTAAACAATGTAATGTTTACATGAGGGGAAATGTAATGCCCCCCCCCCAAGTTTCTGCATAAGTAGTGTGTATAGTCCATTAATTTTAGCCTTCTGTTGTTGTTAGCAGTCTTGCTCACTTGAGCACTGAACAGTAAGTATATGTAGAAATTACAGTGTAGAAACTGATTTTCCCAAATATATATTTTCTTTTATCTTCAGGACGAAGAAAGAGTTCTTTAAAAAGTGTGACGACCTCGAGTTCTTAGTCTCCCTTGATCAGGAATGTTCAATGCAAATAAAGCGACAGAAGTTCCATAGACGACCATGGATTACAAAATGTGAGGATTTGTCAAATATAAAAAGCGTTGCCTTTGGCTGCCCAACAGCCGGCAGTGCTGACTCCCAATTCAGATCAATATATTTTCCGGGGCGCGTACGGCCCCGCTCTCTCCCTCGCTGCTCCAGCAATGCAAGCAAGTTTGTTAACTGTTCCGCCGAAAAGTAAATGGCATACAAAACTAACAAAAATGGCGACTGTGGGGTTTTGAACACAAAATGCCGAACAATTGAATAAGGGAAGAGTGAGGATTGGTGGGATAAATGCGAGGTTACAGAATGGAGAATATTTGCTACAACCGCGAGTTGCCGACGGCACAAAGTCGGAGGCAGTCGGGGAGATGAGAAAGCATTCTCCAAAGCCGAGAGCTTGCAGACGTGTTTAGGCCTCGGAGGCGTTTCTCTCAGTCTGAGCTAACGATGTTGACGTGTTGATGGTTCCGGTCTGCAGTGGTGGCGGCTCTGCCTGCTCAATTGAGTCAAAAAAATCGCCCTCTTTAAGGTAGTCCTGCTGCACAATGTCTGCCACGTAGCAGCGAGCTTTCGGATCTCTGATGAGCAGCTGGTTGAGCACCGGGTGCACATTGGCAATGTTGGGCATTCGGCAGGCCGGGCAGGTGGCGAATATCCAGTTGGACTGGTTGGAACCGCGGAACTTCGCCCACAGGTGCTCCCGGTCGCTTAATAGCATCTCGCACATGAAGAACCCCAGCAGCCAGCTGTCGATTCTGCATTGAGCAGTGTGGGGAGGCAGGGTAGCTCAAGGGTAACAAGTTGGGCTCTCAGGCTCAAGCTCACGCCGATGGGGCTAGCGCTCAAACAGTGTGTACATGCCTGATGATGGAAGCTGCACACACGGTGCACTATTTTGGATTCAATAAGTTTGGGCATAAATTTTTTGTCTACCAGCAGGTTGCGGTCAGAACTAACTGACTATTAGATGAGGGGTAAGTGAGCAGCATCTCAATTAGATTCTGCATCGGATGAGGGGGTAATTGAGCAGCATCTCAATTAGATTCTGCATCGGATGAGGGAGGCGGTGAGCAGCATCTCAATTAGATTCTGCATCGGATGAGGGGGTAAGTGAGCAGCATCTCAATTAGATTCTGCATCGGATGAGGGAGGCGGTGAGCAGCATCTCAATTAGATTCTGCATCGGATGAGGGAGGCGGTGAGCAGCATCTCAATTAGATTCTGCATCGGATGAGGGGGTAATTGAGCAGCATCTCAATTAGATTCTGCATCAGATGAGGGAGATGGTGAGCAGCATCTCAATTAGATTCTGCATCGGATGAGGGAGGTGGTGAGCAGCATCTCAATTAGATTCTGCATCGGATGAGGGAGGCGGTGAGCAGCATCTCAATTAGATTCTGCATTGGATCAGGAAGGTGGTGAGCAGCATCTCAATTAGATTCTGCATCGGATGAGGGAGGCGGTGAGCAGCATCTCAATTAGATTCTGCATTGGATCAGGAAGGTGGTGAGCAGCATCTCTTACAAATTCTGTTTCAGTTAGAAAGGAGTAAAAAGGCCCACTAAAACCGCATCTTAAAATGACTCACTTATAATCGTTGACAAAGTTCCCCATCTGTCTGGTCTCGGGTGGATAGTACTGCATCTGAGTCACCCTCGCATTGGGCTTGTACTCTGCCATTGTGGCGGGCGCTTTCACGGCCAAGCCGAAGTCAATGAGGGCCGGAGTGCCATTATGCATAATTAGAACATTGTCGCACTTGATGTCGCGGTGACAAATTTGAATACTGTGCAGCTTCACCAAGGCCGATGTGATGCACGCGAAGTAATAGCGGATGCTGGACTCCGGCAGGGTGCCGAGTTCCTGCTTTAGAGTCTTCAGAGAGAGTGGAGAAGAACAATTATGATTTATGTGATAGTCAGCTGGTAATAATCATTTATTACACCTACACTCGGGCAGATGAGCAACCGACAGCTCAGCCGCAGCTATTGCGCGGCGCATCTGAAGGCTGCGTACGGCTGTTCAGTGCAAGGACTGGGGGGTCGCCACACACAGCCTCAATTGCCCCAGCTAATGCTGGCACCCATTTTACAGCTGGGTGAGCTGAAGCAATGCATAGTGAAGTGTCTTGCTCAAGGACACAATTTTTTCCAAGTGGGATCAGGAATCGAACCCCCGACCTTCAGGTCGTGAGTCCGACGCTCTAACCACTAGGCTACAAACACTAGTGAACCGGTAGCAACTCAATAAGTTTAATTCACAATAACCTAAAACCTCTGACTCTTAAAATGATGATAATATGTAGTAAAATTAATATATAATAATATAATAATAGGAGGGCTGCGGGCAGCCTGGCGCAATGCCTTCGGCGACATGGTCCCACAACCAGCGCTGACGGCAGTTCTGCCCATTTCGCCAATACTGTACGCAGGCGCGCACCCATGCACCCAGGGTGCACAGCGGCCCTGACTTTCTAATCCTCAGGCATGTACACTCTGTGTGCCTCATGAGGATTTGGATCGTACAGCCCCTGACCAACGCGCACAAGTTCCAAATCAATGTTTGTTTTATTTCTTACCTTTAGCGAGGCAAACTTCGCTTTCGGCATGATGGTAATAAAAAATCGTCGAGTGAGGTAGTTGACGAGAATTGTGCCAACAAACTGACTGGCTGACTGGCCTTTCAAGTGTAAAATGGTTCGCTGCACGTGACGCTCCACTTTTTTCTCTTCTCGTCTGTGATAGCACACCTTCATTGCCAGGCTGGTGGAGTGACCTTGGCGGCGGACGAACATCACAACGCCTTGACCTGAATGGACGAGTTAGCAAGATTTATACTCTGTTGCGTTGCTACTTTTTACTTCCTTCTACATGTATACTTATGATCCCATTTGACCCGCCTATTGTATAGTTTAATTTGATTTTAATGATAGCAGTTGCTTGTACAGCGCAGGTGTCAGGATATGGGTTAATCTGTTCTTCAAGGTTGCTCAAAAACAACCTCTCAACAGTTGTAAACAAAGAGTCTCACCCCCGATAAACAGCCTCCTATCCTTTCGCTGCAGCACAAACTCGGACAGATCCCAGGGCCGCTCGCCAGTTTTGGAATACATCTTGTCCGTGACGATGCACTCGAAAAGATCTTCCACTGAGACCTCCCTGGCGATGCGTAGAAAGTCTGGACAGTCGATCTTGTTCCAATCCAGAGTCTCGTGAAGGCAGTTATGCCTCGCTTGAGGCGTCGGCCAGAGTCGAATTCGAACCACCGGACAACCAAAACGATCAGCGGCTGACTCGGCTGAGACTAGACTTGGAGAACTGCAGCTCTTTTCCTCGATGCTCAGCGACATGGGATTGCAGTCCTCAGAGGCGCGCAGGCCCTTCCGAGTCATTGACATGGGACAGATTTTTTATATGATTAACTGCCTTTCGAACTACATTGGAATATAGCCAACTCAAATAGTGGCTTGCATAGCCACCAAAGCTGAAATTGTGGCACAAAGCCGAAAGGCACACACAAGGGCGAAACAATTTTATTCAGCTATTGGTGAAATGAACGAACTAAAAATTCTACTACTTACCTACGTTAGGCGAATGCCTGCATTGTCTATGGACAAATCCTTAAAGCTCGTTATGTCAACCAAGTATTGGCTGATCGTGTTGCTACCGTCTTAACTTTGACTTTTTACTTTCACTCTGTCAATGAGACACCATAAATTATAAGCAAGAGAGATGCAAACAACTTCATTATCATATCACCGTGAAAACACGCCTGGTGAAAACACGACCGACTCGAAGAAAAATGTACAAAAAAAGAAGACAGGAGCAAAGAAAGGCAATAAAGCCAACGACTTGAAAGCAAACGCTGATGTCCCCAAAGAGGAAGAAGCGAACGCCGGTCAGAGTGCCCCCAAAGAAAGCCAAATAATTCTATTCGACGGTGATTTCGATCTCAGCCACTTGACTCGAGATTTCTGGCTCGACCAAAGGCGCTGCGTGCAAAATGGAAGCAGGTAAGTTGGCATTCTGTTCCAACCAACTCAACACCTAAACATCTGATCCATTGAAATAGCACAGTGTATACTAGGGAAAAATTATTCTATCTTGTTAACGAGCCTACCATATTCATAATGCTTTAGTATTTTACTGAACGTCTGCCTTATCTTATTCCAAATCAAAGACACATCCGCTGCGACAGCCACTGCGTCCGGTACATGTGCACTAGTCGATCATTACGCGACTGGCAAGAAGAGGAGATCAAAACAATATTGGAGAACTTTAAACGGATTATCAAAGCTCAGAGAGACTTGGCCTCGTTGACGCCGTTTGTGCAGAAAGTTTTAGCAGCTAAGGTATACCGCCACGATCTGCTGGTCATTACGCCGCTGCCCAGTAACATGTACTTAAGCGATCTCAAGAAGTTAATGGTGCATCTCACGCACAGCACAGTTCGCTACTACGCTGCCTGCATCCTGCTGGCCTTGGAATTTTTGCACCACAGGAGAATATATCACGGAAATCTGTCGCTAACAAGCATAGCGTTGGATCACTACGGCAGGCCGCAGGTTACTGATCTAGACACGTTGCTGTTCGAAACCATTGGCGAAATGTCGTACCAGCTTGATGTATTGCGGTACGCAGCTTTATTAGGCGTTTTACACTGCGACAATTTGCGACACTTTAGTGTCTCCCATATGCGCTCTACATCCCTGGATGATAGACGCAGAGACGTCTTCAGTGGAGTTTGTCCTAAGTGCCGACTAACAGCTGAGTGCATGGAACCGAAGCTATGCAATTGCAACGACTTCGGTTCGCTAGTTCGTCACATCAAAGGCAAAGTTATTAATAAGGATTCGATGCGCCGCATCCTGGATACTCTTCAGTGCACATGGATTGAAGCTGATCTTCGCTACTCATGGAGTCGTATTCCAAAGGTAGAGGAAGCTTTAAAAGTTGCTATTAATTATGCGAGCGTAAATTTCTGCACGCTCTTTTAGTAGTCCATGAACTGTTTTTTGAGATGATAACAGATCAGTCATTTTCCTCCGCAGAAACAGAGTGCGCTGGGTTCTTCGACAGGCCCAAGTCAGTTACAGTATTCAGACGATGCCTACGATGACATTGACGAGGATTTCGACGAAGATATCGATTGGCCAATGCGACAATCGCATATATCTCTGTGCACCTCCAGCACCCCACAAAACACGGAAACGACGGGAACTAAGAGCGACTCCAGCAACCCCAGCATCGTGATCGATTTGACCAGCAAGAAAAAGCACCAAAATATGCAGCGCCAAAAAGAGTTGCAAAGCCAAGGGTCTCAACTACTCTCCGAGCCGTCCCAGTCGGTGAAACTTTCCAACTTAAATTGCATGGGAGTGTCGTACAAATCAGTTCTGGGAAAGTCTTCATCCGATGCTGCGTTGGAGCCGTCTCAGAATAAAAATGCTGAACCAAAACTGGTGTCACGTTCAGCATCAGTGCCAGAACTCCCTAAAGTACATCGTTCGAAGCGTCAGACTTCTATTGAATCGCTGAATGCAACGCCGAAAGTTTTCCCTTCCACGAAGAATTCATCATTCGATCAAAAATCGAAGCCTTTGCCACCTGAGTCATCACCAACGATGTCCGCGCAACAACAATGGGTCGACTTGAGCGATGAGGAATCCCGGGTAGAGACGAATACCAGCACCGACAAGAAGCCGCAAAGCAGCAGTAGCAGCACTCTATGGCAAGGCCTTTTTACAGCAGCCAGCAACAGCTCTGTGTCTGTATCTGAGCATACGGGGTGCGTATTCGATGCTGGCCACAATCAATCGGCTAGCAATTTATCCTCTGCAAAGGAGCAAAACCAAAAAAAGCCACCGACAGCACCGCCAGCGAACCCAACGCAGTTGCCTGCATCCAGTATGGACCAAGGCAAGCCAGCGACTATCAATGCCAAGTCGGATCACCACCAGTTCAAGTTTTCCGATTATCAGCAGATGATGCGACATGTTTATTTTGCTGTAGGATTTTTTTCGCTCATAAAACTTTGGAATAAATAGCGGGTTTAAAATGGTTTCTTGTATGGGATCAGGAAATTTAATTAAAAGGGATGAGGTGAGAGCGAATTCAAGTTTTGCAAATCTATGGAAGTTGAGAGAGGCACCAAATCAGCAACTGGGGGGGGGGGCAGAATCAGTCGTAGCTCAGCAATTAACACGGCTAAATTTCGTGCTAAAGTACACCCAGGTAAGGTAAGATACCCATGTGCACAAAAATTGGACTGGGGCTCGCGAAACTTTCGCCAACGAGGGCCAATCCCAAGGCACAGAAAGAGCACATTTCAGTTGACGAGAAATTCGACCGCTTTACACCCTGTGCGAGCGTGTGTCTGTGTACGTATTCTGCGTGCTCGGAGGTCAAATCAGCCAACCTTGATTTGTGGCACTGTCCTAAGCACTATCCCTGTCCCTACCACCGTCTAGGGCATCAACTGGATCACTCTGGAAGCGGCCCAGCCTCCGGAAGGATTCTGGTTCGCGACTGGCCTCATCATGCAGGACTATGCACAGGATGCGGCTCCGCTACGGACTGGCGACAACGCTGGTGGGGAAACCGACCAATTGGCTGGGTCGTACTTTACTAGCAGGTCGCGCCTTCTGTACAACATGTTCGGCTGATCGCGTCTTAATGTCTGATGAATCATTGCTGGCTCATCGGTTTGGTATGGTCAGCGCTGTGTAGCTGCTCTATCGTTTATTTATGCAAGAAACTACCGATATTACCAAACCGTACTATGTGAGTACTAAAAGTACAACTCTAGAATAATCATAGTAATTCATAAGCCCGAAACTTTTGTTAAAAGATACGAGTACTTGTACTATTTTAAAAAGTTTAAGATCAACCTAGGCTGCTTTCTAATAATTTTCAGGAGTTTGCATTATTATTTGCATTATTAGCTCGTATTTAAGGATTATTTTGTATGTCTGTTGGTTTGTAAAACGACACCCATTGCTGAAAAACTCTGCTTTGTACTAACCCGAACTTTTTTCTTAACGAATTCGACAGAATACAACGTGATAGGAATAAATATATTCAACTGATAATTTTTCACCTGCTTCTAGAGTAGCTCGTAATAGTCAAAATGGTTTCAATTCCAATTTCTCCTCGCGCGTAAGATACTTAATTGCACAGACCTGCTCATTTTTAACAGGATTCATATAATAAGTCCATGTGATCTAAAGCACTTCCTAAGAAACAGGTTGAAAATTTATCGTATGCTCTTCGTATCAAACACGTGCCAATAAAAAATGATGCTGATTTTACGATTTATTTGTGGTCTTCATAAAATATGCTGACAGGTGTACAAACAAATTTATTTATTATACAATCGAGAATCGGGTTTGATGTTTTTCAAAACATTCTATCACTCACTACTACAAGTAGGATCAGTGGGATCGTTGCTACTGCTAACAAGTTATGAGAGCAATATTTTATAAGCGCGTGTTGCGTTTTACTGGGCAAAATGAAGGAAAATTTTGAGAAATTGAAAAATCAGTCAATCCAGCAACTTGCACAGCAGGTACTCGGTGAACTGTTGGCTGTCCGGGGCGCAGCCTCCAGACGATGCAGCCACTGTAAAACCGTGCGACAGGAACAGTCGCAGCACCTGAACAGAGTTGAGGTGACAGAAACCGTTCAGCGGAAATCGAATTACGTAATCCGAGTCAAGCTGATTCCAACTTGCGTTGCGCGGCTCCATCAGGGAGTCTGTAACATCCGGGAACAGCTCGGCTAGCAGGTGCTTCCGACCGGTGATCAGAATTCTCTCCTGTAGTTCCGGTCGCACGGTCAGCGTGACACACTCGCAGTCCCGCTGCTGCCGTTGCCAGTTCAGCTGCGACTGCTGCTGCGGCCTTGCACTTCGTCGCAATTGTTCCAACTGTCGTAGCATCCCAGACAGCTCGTAGAACTTCACTTCTTCAATGAGCTGATCAAGCTCCTGGAAGTCATGTGGCGTAGTCACCCGTCCTGAGCGCAGGTAATTAAGCACATGGCGAAACAACTCCCCGTCCCGGTCGATAAAATAGTGCTGCTTTAGCGTGTCCAGTACTATCGGTACCGATCCGTTGAACATTTTCCCCAGCCGCGATTCAGGATAGCGGGTCAGCGTCTCCAGCGAGGAGGTGTACGCCACGCCGCCGACGTCGATGTGAACGGGCGCGGTATAGCGAGTTGGAGTGGCCGGACAAGGCACGCCGCTAATTTTGGACAGAAACAGCGAACTAATATGAGCCGAAGAGACGGTTACTGATGATGATGAGCACGGTAGCCCTGCTGCTAGACCTGAGGCCAGTCCGTTGCTTGGTGGGCTGCCGGATCGCATAGCCGCAGCAGCGGCGGCTGCCGCAGCCGTTAGCAAAAATTCAGCTGGCTCCTTCTTCACCGGGCCGTTATCCATCGATGTTGTTTTGAAGAAGCAAATTTTCCAACAACACCGGACGAAGACGCAGACAGGACGATAGAGATAACTCTAGTCGAGCTTGGAAAATGTCAAAGAGTGCCGGAAGAGACCAGAGGGGAGCCTTGGATGGTGCCCTCGGGATGTCGAGAGATGGAGGGATTTTATAGAAACGGACGGCACTGCAGGGAGGGGCCTCGCAGCCTGCAGCCTTAGAACTGAAGCGAGGCCTCCGGCTACAACTCTTGAATTGACGCGTCCCACCTCCTCTCCTCCGCTGCCTCCTCCCCAACCACCTCATTCCCATTCCCCTCGCTTCTCCGAATCGCCTCAAGGTTCCCGTGCGCTTTCACTTAGCCGGAGCTGGGGGGAAGGGGTGCAAAGAGGAATGGGAGGCCTAAGCAACCTCCCAAACCCGGGCCATGGGGTGCCCCCGGGGCCCTACCCAGAGCGGCTCTCCCAATCCAGCCAGTGTTCTATATATAGGAGGAGGGGGAGACGATGGGTGAGCCCGGGATTGCCCGAGGGGCCACATTATCATGATAAAATTAAGGCGCCCCCGGGCCAGGATCCTCCATCTCGCGCACTCGCCTCTACATCCATCTCTCCGATTTCTCCCATGTATGCAGCGCCTTGCATTGTGCGCGCTCGGTGCAGAGGCCGAGATGATTAAAGCGCCCAGCCACCACACAATCCAACTCGCCCCTTTTCATATTCCCCCTCTGTGCTTGTGCGGCAAGACGGCCTGAGGCGGCCAACATAAAAAAGAGTGGAGCAGAGAGAGAGAGAGGAGGCGAAGGCAGCCTGAGGGCTCCATCGGGAAGGCGGCGAGCTAGGAAGAGGAGATCCATGCAGGCGCAGAGATAGGGGAAAAAAGAGAACGGTCATACGAAGTAGCCTCAGGACCGAAGCGAGTTCCTCTGACTCGGCTGGAACTGCAATTGGGGAAGTTCCCTCAGCTACCATCAGCTTTGGATTGGGCCCTCCTGTACGATAGAAATCTAAATGAAGCTGTAAATGCAACTGTGTGTCATGTAAAATCGCTCATAAATTATTGTCGATGCTTGCTATTCAATAATCGTCGTCACCAACCCTATGCAGAAAAGTGAAGTGTTCAGCAACTGAGATATTACACAAATATTGCAGAGTGCTCCTACATGTAAAGCAATCCGACGACGTCTATAGACGTCTATGACAAATATGTTGTTTTACATTACACCCACGTTCAGCCGACATATGGGTGGGCCATAGACAAATGTTATGCTCTCGAGTCTCAGCTACCACATACCCCTTCTTGGGAAAGAAACTGCCATCAACTGTCAACAGGCGATAACATTGCGATGTTTTTGCAAGCGCCTGTCTCTATAAACAAATGAGTTACAATATGAATATTTTCCTATAGCTGATTTCGGTCAGGTATTCGTTCGACCATTCAAATAGCTAGTTTTTTTTCATTTGCAATGCACAAGCTTAATGCAATTTTACATACGCTCTCGTACAGTGGCTCGCTATTCGTACAATAGTACAATTCGTACAATGCATGTATCTGACGGCTGTAGCCTAGTGCTCTGATGTGCCAGCGGCCCAGGCTCGATTCCCAGTGCAGTCGCATTAATTTGGGGCTAAATTTTAATCTCGGCTTGGGTCTGCTCGAGCAATATTGACGCCCTTGAGGGCAAACACCCGAGAGGCACAGCTTGAAGTGTACATGCCTACATAAACTTAAGGCCGTTGCACACCCCTGTGTAAGTGTGTACCTGTAAGATTGTCTTCGTATTATAGAGACCGACGAGCAATGGATTTTAGTCGAATCGAGTACTTGACCGAGTTTCAGTGCTTCGAGGGTCGAATTTTTGTTGAGTAGTCGAGTGTTAACTAAAAAATTCTAAATTTCAGTTTACAAAAAGGTCTTCACTGCCGCTAATAGTGGCTCCAAGCCACGAATTTTGGGCTGCCAAGTCCGCCACCGCCACACCAGCAACCGCCGATTCCAGCACCTCACCTGTTCAGCGTTTTTGGCTGGGTGCCACCGCCTGCTCGCCTGCACACAGGCCAGGCCATGTCTTCACGCAGTCCTCCGCAACCTCTTTGACGGTCTCCTTGGTAGCCAAACTGGGCCTACGTCTAGGTCGCGAGAGCGGCCCTGGCAACTGACAGCAAATCTGATCTCGCCACGCAACAGTGCTTCTGGCGTCGCCGTGTCTTCATCAATACCACGTCTTCGGCGAGCCCACACCCCTGGCCTGGCCGCCTCTGCTTTTGCTGCACCATCGGCTGAATTCCCGGTCGTGAGATCGATCGACGATGTTGCTCAAAGTGCGCCTGAGTGCACAAAACCTTTAAAAAAAGAAAAGCTAGCTCCTTGGCAAAATGGTTCGGTTAAATAATTGCCCATGTAAAGTCTAATACATGTACATGTACATGCGCGATACATCGATGTACTTTACAAAGAAATTACACAAACACTGAAAAGTCTAGACTAGAAGCTTTAATTAATTTTTGTCAGTGACTTATTCCACAAAACCTTTGTGCCACACACCACTTTTTTGAAACTTTCCTACTCCAGTGTCTGTAGATCGATGTGTGACATAGTCGTTTAAGTCGAGTACTTTTGTACAAGGACCACTAGGAACACAATTCGTTATAGTTTACATGTAGTAGTCCTTGCTTTTGTTATAGGGCTTATAGATGATGTCTCCAAAGCTCAGAGAATTACTGCATGAACTTTATCAGTTTTTCATTCAACCATAAAGCGCCAATAATACACTCAAGTTTATTATTGTGGCCTAAAAACCACGCAGCATGCGGCAAAGGACGAAGTCTTGATCTTAAGTCAGTGAAACCTGTATGGCAATTTGTCTACTTAACGTCGCCTTTAAGGCCTACTTAAGTTGCCTTGGCTGTTGCGCGATCTCTGCAATTAGAAATTTAACTATGACGGTTAAAATCACTTTCAAATACAATATTCAAATGACTTGCGAAAGATTTAATTTACTGCTCTAAAGATTCCGTACAATATATTTTCAAAATCTGTTCCGTACTAACAAAATATTTTTTAAATAATAATAAAGCCAGACAAAGCCTAAAACTAAAAGATAAAATATATTTGTGCTTTAAAGCAGCTAGATCAATTTATTGAATAAAAACAGTAGAACCGCGTCATACTTAATGCCGTTCCTAGAAAAGGTCGCTTCATTGATGAATTTGAACCGCATACGCAACTACGCCTATTAATTAACTCGTACTTAATTAACTTCGTTTTTTGTCCAGTTACAGTTGTATCACGGATTTAAATAGGTTTGTTTAGCATATACAGAAAGCATGATATTTTTAGATTTGCTGAGAAGGATACGAAATTGTTTTATTCCAACTTATTCGTTGTTTTCAACTGGTATGGTAGAATGTAATACCAAAATATTTAACATGTACACCAAAAGCCCAAAATCATCAACATGTACGCCAAATTTCTTGAATATACCCCAGAAATTTATGATATGCATGCTTTCTTTCTAACTATGGTTTAAGAATACTTTTTTTCAATGCAAAAAGAGTTATTAACTAATTAAGTTCCTAGGGTTGGCACTCAAAAATATTTTTGATACTATATTTATATTGTAGTTGGGATGGGGGCTTAAGTTAAAATGAATGAAGCTAGATAGAAACCTACCTAATATTAGCTGCATAAAGAAGACTAGATTGCAGACAATTTAGGAGGCTTGTTTTGAAGGAGAAGTGTAAGAGAAAATAGATTAAACAAAAAGGGAAGAGGGGAATATAGAAAGAGAAAAAATAGGCAAAAAGCAGTCAAGTTGATAGACATAAGGTGCCATATACTGATATAGAGGGTAGAAATGTAGGATGAATATATAGAATATTCAAAATTGAATTAATTAAACCAAGTATTTGGTTTGAAATAGAACCAGAAAGTTAACAATCAATCCAAATAATGAAATATCCAATAGTCACTTTAATATGTGGCAAAGATTTAAAGCAAGTCAGGAGTTAAATATTGGTATTGTATTGTGACTTATAAATGAAGGGAAAGCATTAGGCCTAGGGATAAATAAAAATTATAAGACTAAAGACTAAAAAGTTTTGGACTTCTTCAAGTTTATGTTGATAAAATAGTTTCAATTTGGATAGGATCATAATTTTGTCTCTATAGGGGTTTTTGATGGTGCTGATTTCAAATTTGAGCTCCATTTTTAGGTAGCTTTAACCCAATTATATGTAGCTTAAAACCAACCACCGGGGCATGGGGAATGGGGGGTTTTAGGGTGGGGAGATTCTTCATGGGGATTGATTTTATCAACATAAACTTGAATAGAGGCATAGAGACCTATTCAAGATTGTGTTGATAAATTCCAATTCTAATAGGGGGGGGGGTTGAAACAAGTTGGAATTTATTTGACAATGAATCTCTGTTTAATTATATCAACATAAACTTGAATCAACATAACTTTATCGAAATGAATTTGCTTACCGAAATTAAGTGCTGTTACTGCCTTAATACAATTAGAATTAGTAATCTAGCCTTGTACAGTAGTTGGTTTTGAGGTGCGAAATACAAGTGCGAGTTTTGAACGTTGCTTTGGCTGGGTGCAGTGAAAGTGCAAGTGCAAAGATTGAGCGGATTGTGACGTGGCAGTTTTTAAAAAAAGGCACACAGTGACGTGGCACTGTCAATGCATTATAACTAAATTGAAAAACTATAATCCGCAAACAAAAAAAACATTTGCATATTAATTTGTAGATATTAATATTCATCTTTAATTGGCCTAATGAAGTTCTAGCACATGTGCCATAAAATTAAAAGTCAAGTGGATACACTTTCAAAAATGTATTTGTAGAAACTTTTTTCACCGAACCTCATTAAGAGAATAGGGAATCAAGTAAATCGTCATTGCATCAACCGTACAGGTAACTTTCTACACTTTTTTTGCATTTTTGTAATTTTGGGTGCCCCATAAGTCTCCACCGCAAGTTTCAGAAAAATTGAAAAATCGGAAGTATTTTATCAACATAAACTTGAAGAAGTCCAAAGTTTTTTATTTGAAAAGTTAAGAGTTTTAGCAGTTATAGAATTATGCCTCATAAGTGAGGGAGAGAATTTAGGATGGGATAATATGTGGTACATCTGGAAGAAAGGCAGGGATACTTGAGCAGTTGTAAGCATGTTATGCTCAGATTGAATAATGGGGCTTTTGGAGGCTTTGGGACTTTAGGAGCCTTAAATGCTTTTTAAAATAAAGCATATTGAAAATTAAGTATATAGAACATGGATTCAGGGGCACTAATTCCTACAAACTTGGAAGAGTAAGGTTGGCATATTGGTCTAGGTCCATTCTTTGGATAAGAAGTAAAGATGCAAGCCTATTGGTGGAAGGTTACTAAAAGGAATAGGGCTAAATATTAAATATAATGTGCTTCTAGCAGCGAGTATAGATAGTTATTTCTATATTGGCAAGGTTTAATCATTGCAATTTGTGGCTTCACCAAAAGCCTTCATCTGTGTGGCAGTTTTTTGAAAAAACAGCAACAATAAAACAACTTGCAATGAATATAGCAAGGATTTTGCTCATAGCTGTTTGAAATTTCTATCTTGATGAATATAAATATTTTATTACCTTGTTTCCTTAAATATATTTTATTTATAAATGGAAAAATGAAAGTTAGTTCCTATTTATAATTGCTTTGATAGCAATTTAAATATAGAGTGAACTAATTTAACTATCAATTATTACTATTGGCAAATGATTGTTAAGTAGTAAGATAGGCATCTTATTGATTGAAATATTTGTATCTAGTATTATTCAATATTTAAATCATTTCTATCAGATTTTCAAAATCAATAATTTTACCTTTTCCTATCTCCAATGCCATTGTAGATACATTCTGCTAAATATTCTGACACATTCTGTGACATTTGTGATATTCTTGCCAAGTATTGCTAATTGGTGGCATTACAACCATAATAATAAAGTTATAGGAAGTTATAGAAAGTTTATAACTATGGATACAGATACAATATATAGATAGGCTATAGGAAAAAATTGAGATATGTCTATAGATATAGATATGGGAAAAATGTGGTTATGGCAAAACTCTAATCCCTCTAGGCTATAGTGTATAAAATTATATAGGGGCTAATACCAAGGTCTAAGCATATTCTTCAATTTTAATTTACATGGGTGTTGTGTATTGAACGCGTAGGTTTGGTTGCTAGAAAAACTTAGTGAGTCTCGCCGGACCACGGCCTGTATTTATATATTAACATGCACGCTGTGAGAAAAATTGGATGTTAGATTATTGCGTAACGCGTTTCGCAAATCAACATGCCCGACGGGCCGCAAACTGAACACAGAGTTAAGTACGTATGGTCGCGCACCCACAACATCCTCCCCACATGAGATTCCCCTAAGTAATCGCATGTCAGTTCAGTGCATCATACACGGTTCAGTTCGGGTAGCGCATTGGCGGGCGACGCTCGCGCTCTGACCTTCTCAGCACCGGCAGGGGTGCCGGCGGTTCCCCAGCGAGATCATCAGGCGGTCCTGGCGGATCCACCTCCGGGCCGCCGCCACCTTCGTCGAGCTGCGCGTCGCCGTCGTCGTCGCTGCCTTTGCCCGGTCCGGCCGGCACGCAGCGCCGCAGGTGCCACCGCTTGCCGTTTTCGAGCAGCACAGTTGTCTTGAATCGCTTGCGAACCCGGAACGGCCCGGCGAGCTTCGGCTCCAGCTTGCCAGGTGCCACCGGCTTGGAGATGTGCACCCAGGAGCCGTCTTGGATGACCGCGGTCCGCGTCGCCGATGCATGCCGCCGACGGTCGGTGTCGCTCTTTGCTCGCTGCTTTGCCGTGGCGACCCGGTCATGAGCCGACGTCGGCCGCTTGGCTTCCGAGTCCGGTTGGAGTGCGAGCAGCGGGGTGCGCATTGGTCGGCCAGTCATGAGCTCGTGTGGACTCGAACCCGTGACGTGCGTTGGGGTCGCCCTATAGGCCGCGACGACAGCTCGGACGGCCTTGCAGAAGCTCCACCCGGCGACCAAGTGCGCTGTCACGCCCTCGCCGAGAGTGCGGTTGAATCGCTCGACGTTGCCGTTTTGTTCTGGACAGTACACTGCCGTTCGCTTGTGTTCGATCGCCAGGCTCGCCAGGTACTCGTCGAACTCGCGGCCGAACTGGGGTCCATTGTCGGTTGTGATGCTTTTCGGGATGCCCCACCTCGACCAGATGACCTCGAGGAAGTCGACGACTACCTTGGTTGTGACCGATTCTACGAGCGCGACTTCTGGCCATCGGCTAAACTGATCGATGAGCACGATCGCGAATCGCTGGTGACGCGGCGCCGCTCTGAACTCTCCGCAGATATCGAGTTGCAGCTCCTCCCAGGCTCCTGCTGGCGTGCTGGTGATCGTCATGGGCGGAACGCTTGGTCGAGACGCCTTGCCAGCCAGCGCGCAGGCCGTACAGTCCTTCACCGCCGACTCGATGTCCTTGTCGATACCGGGCCACCAAGCTGCAGATCGGCACCGCTGCTTGGTCCGCACAATTCCGTGGTGGCCTTCGTGCGCCATATTGAGAACCCGGTTCTGCAGTGTAGCTGGGATGACGGTAGCCTGGCCACGAGCCACGCAGCCGTCGCCGAACAGGTAGAGTTCGTCCTTTGCGCGGTAGTAGGCCTGCAGCTCCGGTGCCAGTTGTTTGGACGCCGGCCACCCCTCCTTGATGAAGCGAGAAACCGCTTGCAGGACTTTGTCGCTGGCCGTTTCTTGGCGCACCTCGTCCAGGTTGACTGCTGGAGCCAGCTGCGCCATCAGGATTCGGCCGATCTCCTGGTCGTCCGTGTTGCTCTGCGGATCCTCCTGGACGTTTGGTTGTTGCCTAGACAGCAGGTCGGCGATAGTGTTGTCTCGGCCGCGCACGTAGCGAATGGTCACCAGGGGGTATGCCCTAAGACGCTCTGTCCACCGAAGGATGCGCAGCGGCCGGACTCCTTGACTGCCCGCGGTCAGCAGAGTGCTCAGCGTGCTATGGTCTGTGTAGACGGTCACTGGCCGGCCATAGGTGAACAGGTGCCACTTCTCGACCGCCCATACGACAGCCAGCGCCTCCTTCTCCCCGACCGAGTAGTTCCGCTCCGGTGAAGTGAGGGACCGCGAGCTGTAGGCAATCGGGTGCTCCTCGCCGAGCTGTATCTGTGCCAGCACGGCGCCGATGCCGTGGGCACTGGCGTCGCATCGGATGATTGTCTCGGATTTGGGGTCAAATGCCTTTAGGACTGGCGCCATGGTCAGCTGCCTCTTGATTTTCTGGAAAGCGCCATCTTGCTCTGGACCCCACGACCACGGCTCATCTTTGCGTAGCAGCCGGCGGATCGGCTCCGTGGTTTCCGAGTAGGCATGGACGAACCGGCTGTAGAAGTTTGTCGCTCCGAGGAATGCAGCTGCCTCCTTGGTGTTACTCGGCTGAGACGTCTCCTTGATTGCCTTCACGTACGAGTCGATCGCTTGGATGCCGTTGCCGGAAATGCGGAAACCATGGAAGTCCACTGCCGGTTGGGCGAAGACGCACTTATCGTTGAGCACGATGTTGTTCTCTCGAAGACGTTCTAGTGTCCGGCTCAGGTTGTCGTCGTGCTCCTTCTTTGTCTTGCCGTGCACCAGGATGTCATCGACTGCGTTGACCGTTCCTGGCAGGCCTTGCAGGATGCGAGCCATGGCCTTCTGGAAGAACCCTGCCGCGCTGCTGAGGCCGAACGGGACGCGGCAGAACTGGTACAGGCCTTCGTCCGTGATAAAAGCTGTTAGGTATCGACTGTCGTGGTGAAGTTCGAACTGGAGGTACCCTGTCTTCATGTCCAGCTTCGAGAAGACTTGTGATCCACGGAACTCGGCCGCCAACTCATCGATAGTCGGTGTCGGGTAGGCGTCCGCGACGATCGCCTTGTTGACGTCTCGTAGGTCGATGCAGAGTCGGATTCTACCGTCGCTCTTGGGGGCGATGACCATGTTGCTCACCCAGGCACTGGCGCTGATCTTCTCGATGATTTTCTCCGCCTCCATTCGGTCAAGTTCCGCTTTTACCGCCTCCTTCATGGCGAGAGGGATCTTGCGGCGAGCCTGGATCACCGGGTGGGCATCCAGTTTCAACTTCGGTCGGTGCACGATGCCCTTGGCTCGCCTGATTGGCCCGAAGAGGTCCTTGAAGCTGTCCTGGGGTTTTGAGCCCTCGTCACCGAGATGGTTGATTTGAAGCGACACGCCAAACTTCGGGAAGTCGGAGCGCCCAAGAAGGCTTGAACTGCCCTCTGCGACTTGAAAACAGACTGAGGCCGTCTTGTCCTTGAACGTGATCGGGAGCGTCGCTGTCCCGTAGGTCCTGATGTGCGAGCCGCCGTAGGCCACGAGCCGTGCTGGAGTTCCGCTTCCCTTGGTTGCGTGTCGTCGAACTCTCTGGAAGTCGGACATGCTGATCACCGACACGGAGGCACCGCTGTCCAGCGTCAGCGTCAGCAGCTCGTCGCGGACCGCGCATTCGATGTTGTGGACGGCAGTCGGATCCTGGTTCGCGACTTGCAGGATGGTGCTCACCTCCTCGCCGACTGTTGCCACCGTCTTGCTTCGGCATACAGCGGCAAAGTGGTTCGGCTTATTACAGTTGTTGCACTTTTTTCCCATTGCTGGGCACTTGTGCTCCTTGCTGTAGTCGCCGCCGCATCGCCTGCACTTCTCGCTGTCCTTGCGCGTTTTGGGCTTGGCTCTGACTTTCTGCTTTGAGACGGCGTGCACAGTCTTTTGAGACGCCCCTGATGTGCCGTTGAGGACCTTGGCTTCGTTGATGGCTGTCTCGATTTGGTTGGCAAGCTGCAGGGACTTCTCCAGTGTCAGGTCGTCTGGTTCCATCAGCAGTCTCTCACGGATACGTGGCATGCACGTTTTCTCGATAAGCTGATCGCGGACCATCTCCTTCGTCAGGTCCTTGAACGCGCAATCGGCCGCGAGCTGCTGCAGATCTCTGACGAACTGCTGCACCGGCTCCCCTGGTCGCTGCTCCCTGCACCGAAACCTGTAGCGAGCTCCGATGACGCTCTTGTTCGGCACGAAAATTTTGTCCAGTTCTTCGAGCAGCTTCTTCATGTCGTTCGCCTCCACGCTTTCCGCCTGCCGTTGGCCTTCCGGCCCGAGGCAGTGTCGAAGGACGGCCATTTGTCTCGCCTCCGACGTTTTGTCCAGTTCCGTTGCTGTTGAATAGATCGCGAACTGACTTTTCCACCTTGGCCACGGGCAGCTTGGCTCGCCCGGGCTAGCCAGGTACGGCGTTGGTGGGTTGAGACTGAGGTCTGCCATCTTCGTCGCCAATGTTGTGTATTGAACGCGTAGGTTTGGTTGCTAGAAAAACTTAGTGAGTTTCGCCGGACCACGGCCTGTATTTATATATTAACATGCACGCTGTGAGAAAAATTGGATGTTAGATTATTGCGTAACGCGTTTCGCAAATCAACGTGCCCGACGGGCCGCAAACTGAACACAGAGTTAAGTACGTATGGTCGCGCACCCACAACAATGGGCATATATACAAACCTAGTTGTAAATTCAAATTTATACTAGAAACTTTTTATCAACTAATAATAAAAATCATTACAAAAGATCTATTTTATAAGATTTTAACCCGATTTATATTTATTTGTATGTTATTTTAACTATAATAAAATCCTACAAATCATACAATAAGATCCTGCTAGTTTATAGGCTTTGGATATTAACAATTCTTTCTATGCATGTCTTTTCATAATAGTTAACTGTATTCTCTTTTTCCAGATTTAAGTGAGTATTAAAAATGACTAGTGCAACTGACAACAATGCATTTCAACTGTCTATTGTCAGTAAGTTATTCTTTATTTGATAAATTTTTCTTTCAATCAGAGTTATTGATTTTTAGAATCCTTTCTTAGAATCCTATTTCTACTAATCCTTCACTGACAGCTGCTAACCATCTTAGGCCTTCAGTACTCACACCTACTATTAATGTTATAGGTAACTTTTCACACTATTAGCATTTAGCACATCTATTAGCCCACGTAACTATTGGCCCATCTATAGGTGTAAATTAATTACAAATTTCGATTAAACCAACTAGTTAACAGTGCCAAGTTTCCTGGCGGCCAGATGAGTAAAACGCCAAGCAAACTCTATTGCAAACTGCTAGTGGATGGTAGTCAGCTGGCGACTACTCAGGTGAAACGGAAAACCTGGGCCCCAGTTTGGAATGAAGACCACACTGTACTTGTTCGGCCGCGCAGCAAATTACAGTTTAACGTTAACCGGGTGAACACTTTCGGCCGGCACAGCCTGGTTGGTCATGGGACACTGGACCTGCATCACGAGCTGGAGGCTTCAGGCGGCCTGCGTGAGTTCTGGGTTTGTCTGCTTTGATATGGATGGGCTGGGGGTGGCACACTCGCATAAGGATGGGGTGGGGTAGTACAGTCACATAAATATGGGCTGGGGGTAGCACACTCGCATAAGGATGGGGTGGGGTAGCACACTCGCATAAAGATAGGGTGGGGTAGCACAGTCACATAAATATGGGCTGGGGGTAGCACACTCGCATAAGGATAGGGTAGCACACTCGCATAAAGATAGGGAGGGGTTGCACACTCGCATAAGGATAGGGTAGCACACTCGCATAAAGATAGGGAGGGGTTGCACACTCGCATAAGGATAGGGTAGCACACTCGCATAAAGATAGGGAGGGGTTGCACACTCGCATAAGGATAGGGTAGCACACTCGCATAAGATAGGGTGGGGTAGCACACATAAGGATAGGATGGGGGTAGCACACTCGCATAAAGATAGGGTGGGGTAGCACACATAAGGATGGGGTGGGGGTAACACACTCGCATAAAGATAGGGTGGGGTAGCACAATCATAAAGATAGGATGGGGGTAGCACACTCGCATAAGGATGGGGTGGGGTAGCACACATAAGGATGGGGTGGGGGTGGCACACTCGCATAAGGATAGGGTGGGGTAGCACACATAAGGATGGGGTGGGGTGGCACACTCGCATAAGGATAGGGTGGGGTAGCACACATAAGGATGGGGTGGGGGTGGCACACTCGCATAAGGATAGGGTGGGGTAGCACACATAAGGATGGGGTGGGAGTGGCACACTCGCATAAGGATAGGGTGGGGTAGCACACATAAGGATGGGGTGGGGGTGGCACACTCGCATAAGGATAGGGTGGGGTAGCACACATAAGGATGGGGTGGGGGTGGCACACTCGCATAAGGATAGGGTGGGGTAGCACACATAAGGATGTGGTGGGAGTGGCACACTCGCATAAGGATAGGGTGGGGTAGCACACATAAGGATGGGGTGGGAGTGGCACACTCGCATAAGGATAGGGTGGGGTAGCACACATAAGGATGGGGTGGGAGTGGCACACTCGCATAAGGATAGGGTGGGGTAGCACACATAAGGATGGGGTGGGGGTGGCACACTCGCATAAGGATGGGTCAGAGGTAGCACACACTTAGCCTAGGCTTCAAAGATTCACACGGTTCCGTTGCAGTGCGCAATCGGCCTGTTCTGGTCGAGCTGCGACTTGACGCCGACGTAGCCAGCAGTCAGCGCACCGGGGAGCTGGTGGCCACGCTCAGCTGCGACCAGGTCAACCTGGCTGGCGGCGTCGGCGGTCAGCGTCAGCGGCGCAGCACCACGGCAAGCGAGGTGATCTCGCCGGATGCTGGCGAAGCATTGCCGGCAGGCTGGGAGCGGCGTCTGGATCCGCAAGGCCGGGTGTACTATGTGGATCATAATACGCGTACTACTACTTGGCAACGGCCTAGTAACCAGTTGTTGCATGCGCAAGCTGTTTACCAGACCTGGCTAAGAGAGCAGGACTATGGGCAGTTTCAGGTACTGTTTGTACTTTTATTATTTATACATAGGATGGGGTCATAGGAAGGGGGTCAACTGACACCCATAGGATTGGGTCAAACGATCGAGGGAAGGTCTGCTGACCCCCATAGGATGGGGTCATAGGAAGGGGGGTCAACTGACACCCATAGGATTGGGTCAAAGGATCGAGGGAAGGTCTGCTGACCCCCATAGGATGGGGTCATAGGAAGGGGGTCAACTGACACCCAAAAGATAGGGTCATAAGATGGAATGTCAACTGACACCCATAGGATGAGGTCACAGTAGTGGGGAAGGTCAACTGACACCCATAAGATAGGGTCATAGGATGTAATGTCAGCTGACCCCCATAGGATGGGGTCATAGGAGGGGAGGTCAACTGACACCCATAGGATGGGGTCATAGTGTCCTCCCTTATTTATTTGTTTAGGGTGTTCGCTAGCCGGTTGGATCGGCGCTGTCACTATCACCGCTATAAGTTAAGCAAAGTCGGCAGCGGTTAGGCAGAGGTTGATATACACTATATGAGTTGCAACCTCCCCACGGTGCCAGCAAGCATTACCGTTAGCTGCCACATTCGGTCCTATCAGGTGTGCTATAAAACTGACAGATAATAACACTTTTATCAGGGCCGCTTCGTTGGCGATGACCAGCTGGGGCCGCTGCCGCCAGGTTGGGAGAGGCGGGCTGACCAGTCCGGCCGGGTGTACTACGTCAACCACAAGGACCGCAGCACTCAGTGGGAGGATCCGCGGCAGGGCGCCATTCGCAGCAAGGCCAGCGAGTTCAGGCGCCTGTGCAGCGACCGCTCCCAGCCGGGCCAGTTTCAGCTGTGCGTGTCTCGGAACAACCTGCTTGAGGACTCGTTCAGGCAGGTGGCCGCCGCTGACCCAGCTGCACTGCGCAAACGGCTGTTCGTACGCTTTCAGGTGATTAATGTATTTTTTATGTTTTTCATTATTGTCTGCCTGCCAGTTCTAATGATTTTGTGTCAGTTCTGATGATTTTGTGTCAGTTCTGATAATTCTGTGTCAGTTCTGATGATTTTGTGTCAGGTTTGATGATTCTGTGTCAGTTCTGATGATTCTGTGTCACTTCTGATAATTCTGTATCAGTTCTGATGATTCTGTGTCAGTTCTGATAATTCTGTGTCAGTTCTGATGATTCTGTGTCAGTTCTGATAATTCTGTGTCAGTTCTGATAATTCTGTGTCAGTTCTGATGATTCTGTGTCAGTTCTGATAATTCTGTGTCAGTTCTGATGATTCTGTGTCAGTTCTGATGATTCTGTGTCAGTTCTGATAATTCTGTGTGAGTTCTGATGATTCTGTGTCAGTTCTGATAATTCTGTGTCAGTTCTGATGATTCTGTGTCAGTTCTGATGATTCTGTGTCAGTTCTGATGATTCTGTGTCAGTTCTGATAATTCTGTGTCAGTTCTGATGATTCTGTGTCAGTTCTGATGATTCTGTGTCAGTTCTGATGATTCTGTGTCAGTTCTGATGATTCTGTGTCAGTTCTGATAATTCTGTGTCAGTTCTGATGATTCTGTGTCAGTTCTGATGATTCTGTGTCAGTTCTGATAATTCTGTGTCAGTTCTGATGATTCTGTGTCAGTTCTGATAATTCTGTGTCAGTTCTGATGATTCTGTGTCAGTTCTGATGATTCTGTGTCAGTTCTGATAATTCTGTGTCAGTTCTGATAATTCTGTGTCAGTTCTGATGATTCTGTGTCAGTTCTGATGATTCTGTGTCAGTTCTGATGATTCTGTGTCAGTTCTGATGATTCTGTGTCAGTTCTGATGATTCTGTGTCAGTTCTTATGATTCTGTGTCAGTTCTGACATTCCCGTATCAGTTCCATGCTTCTTGTTGAAAGCAGTTTCAAATTTCCTGTGGATCTTCAAGGCAATGCAACCTGAGCTATTTATTTAACTGGGCGAATGGCTCAAGTAACCTTCATTATGCACACCTTTCTGACAGTCAATATGAATCCTCCATTGATTGCAGGGCGAGGAGGGCCTTGACTACGGCGGCCTGGCGCGCGAATGGTTTTTCCACCTGTCTCACGAGCTGATGAACCCCATGTACTGCCTATTCGAGTACACCAGCACTAATAACTACTGTCTGCAGATTAACCCGGCCTCTGAGGTGAATCCTGAGCATCTGCTCTATTTTCACTTTGTTGGCCGGTTTGTTGCTATGGCGCTGTTCCACGGCTGCTTTATTGACAACGGCTTCTCGTTGCCATTCTATAAGCGAATACTTGGCCAGCCGCTCAGCCTCAAGGATATTGAAGCGATCGATAATTCCTATTACAATTCGCTGGTGTTTATCAGGTAAGTGTATTAAAATCTTTTTTTAAAAACAAAATAGTCCATGCCGTAATAATTGAAGTCTGTAATAAAAGTATGGCGAGGATAGTTTGTGTCAAACTGAAGGTATAGTTACTCACGCTGTTTACCCAGATTTGTATTTGAGAAAGTTTTTGATCTGAGTCGGGAATTAAAAATCTGTGTGCTCCCTGGCGCACTTTATGCGACATTGAGGCATTACTGCCCATTCCGCCGACTCCCCTGAGCAGGCGTACACTCACACAGGAGTGTACAGCGGCCCTAACTTTGTTTATCATTTAGGGGTGTACACTTCACTGTGCCTTAGTTGTTGGCCTTCAAGGGCAGAGCCAAGCCGAGATTCCAATTCAGCCCCAATTTAATGTGACTGCACTGGGAATCGAGCCCGGGCCGCTGGTACATCAGAGCGCCGCGCTGGACGACTGGGCTACGGCCCCTTCAAATGAAGGGGTCGCGGCAAGAGAGTCGGGCGTGTTGACGTAGAAAACTACTTTTACGCGGTCATCATTAGTAGTATGTTAGTAGAGCATTTAGAGTGAATAAATAAGTCGCAATTGCCATAAATTCAAGCTAGCGTTTGCACTTTAAAAACATGCGCAGAGACTCGGATCTGGACGAGTGCGAACTCGGCCTGTACTTCTCGGCCTCCTACGAGGTGCTCGGCGAGAAGCGCGAACACGAGCTGAAGCCGGGTGGAGCGAATATCGAGGTCACTAACGAGAACAAGCTCGAGTACATCCGCCTGGTAGTAGATTGGCGATTCTCTCGCAGTGTGGAACGTCAGACCGAATACTTTCTGAACGGTTTCAACGAGGTTGTGCCGTTGCAGCTGCTCCGATCCGAGCTGCGGGTCGACGCCCGCGATCTGGAGGTCCTGCTCTGCGGCATGCACGCCATCGACGTTGACGACTGGGAGAGGAATACAAAATATAAGAACTGCGAGGCCGGCTGCCAGCAGGTGCGCTGGTTCTGGCAGGCTGCGAGGGCGATGGACCAGGCTAGGCGGACCCGACTGCTGCAGTTTGTCACCGGCACCTGCCGCCTGCCTGTTGGCGGATTTTCACACCTACTCGGTGCGTGACTGAGGCTGATTAACTTTGGGCTTGGCGCGGCTGGCGATTGGGGCCTGTGGTTTTGTGACATGGTTACAGATATGGCATGAGAGCATGGTTACAGATATGGCATGAGAGCATGGTTAGAGATATGGCCTGAAAACATGGTTAGAGATATGGCATGAGAGCATGGCTAGAGATATGGCATGATAACATGGTTAGAGATATGGCATTATCACATGGTTAGAGATCTGGCATTATCACATGGTTAATGATATGGCATTATCACATGGTTAGAGATCTGGCATGAGAGCATGGTTAGAGATATGACATTATCACATGGTTAGAGATCTGACATGAGAGCATGGTTAGGGATATGGCATGAGAAAATTGTCACAACACGATTACATGATATGACATGCCATGCCATGGCTTAGCGATTCCATATCAGGCTGACAGTCGTTAGATAATAGATTGCATGTCAACATCAACTTCATGATCATTACATGCAAGTAAGTAAGGGATTTCCACGGTTTTTCCATGCAGTCCCCCCAAAACAAAGCTTCCCCTCGCAATCTCGCAGGTAGCAACGGCGAACAACAGTTCTGCATCGAATTGCTGTCAGCCTGCCCGCCAACTTCGCTGCCGAGAAGTCACACCTGTTTCAACCGGCTCGACCTGCCGCCCTACCAGACATTCGAGCAGCTGCAGGAGAAACTGCTGTTTGCCATTGACGAGACCGAGGGCTTCTCTCAGGAATGACTTCACACCCAAACTGCTGACTGCCTGTCTGTGATCATTTCATTCACTTCAATTGTTGGCTTTGTCTGTTCATTCTACTGCAAGTAATATAAATGAATTATTTTGCTATTATTGCATCCCGTGTTTAATGTCTCTGCAAGTGCTCTGCTCTACTGTAAACCTAATTTCCGGCTTAAACCCTGTGCTTTTTATTCCAGATTTTTTCTTTTTTCGCTTTTCATTTTTTCTCGGTTTTTATCTTAATTTGCTAATCGAGTGTCATATTCATCGTCCCAATATTGGCGTGATTTCTATCAGTGTTCGATGCTGAGCCAATCTAATTAGGAACGGATCTGAATATTCCTCATTTGCAGTACCGCTTCTGCCATCGGAGCTTTTACCTAATGTATTGAACCACTCGTATGTGCACCCTCTGCTCCAGCCCCCAGTGTACATCCTCTGCTCCAGCCCCCAGTGTACATCCTCTGCTCCAGCCCCCAGTGTACATCCTCTGCTCCAGCCCCCAGTGTACATCCTCTGCTCCAGCCCCCAGTGTACATCCTCTGCTCCAGCCCCCAGTGTACATCCTCTGCTCCAGCCCCAGTGTACATCCTCTGCTCCAGCCCCCAGTGTACATCCTCTACTCCAGCCCCCAGTGTACATCCTCTGCTCCAGCCCCCAGTGTACATCCTCTGCTCCAGACCCCAGTGTACATCCTCTGCTCCGGCCCCCAGTGTACATCCTCTGCTCCGGCCCCCAGTGTACATCCTCTGCTCCAGCCCCCAGTGTACATCCTCTGCTCCGGCCCCCAGTGTACATCCTCTGCTCCAGCCCCCAGTGTACATCCTCTGCTCCAGCCCCCAGTGTACATCCTCTGCTCCAGCCCCCAGTGTACATCCTCTGCTCCAGCCCCCAGTGTACATCCTCTGCTCCAGCCCCCAGTGTACATCCTCTGCTCCAGCCCCCAGTGTACATCCTCTGCTCCAGCCCCCAGTGTACATCCTCTGCTCCAGCCCCCAGTGTACATCCTCTGCTCCAGCCCCCAGTGTACATCCTCTGCTCCAGCCCCCAGTGTACATCCTCTGCTCCAGCCCCCAGTGTACATCCTCTGCTCCAGCCCCCAGTGTACATCCTCTGCTCCAGCCCCCAGTGTACATCCTCTGCTCCAGCCCCAGTGTACATCCTCTGCTCCAGCCCCCAGTGTACATCCTCTGCTCCAGCCCCCAGTGTACATCCTCTGCTCCAGACCCCAGTGTACATCCTCTGCTCCAGACCCCAGTGTACATCCTCTGCTCTAGACCCCAGTGTACATCCTGTGCTCCAGGCTCAATGTGCATCCTGTGCTCCAGGCTCAATGTACACCCTCTGCCCCAGTTCTCAATGTACACCCTCTGCCCCAGTTCTCAATGTACACCCTCTGCCCCAGTTCTCAATGTGCATCCTCTGCTCCAGACCCCAGTGTACACCATCTGCTCCAGCCCCCAGTGTACATCCTCTACTCCAGCCCCAAACCAAGCACCAGAAACCGAACATTGTAATCCTAGTGCAACTTCAATTTACATCTGATCGAATTCCAAATGTACGACTTATGAATAAACTTTGTACACAACCAACTGCAGATAGGCCCGGAATGTACTGTAATACCGAATGGCCAGTGCCCCTTGTTTTTGCAGCCCACCTAAATAAATGCAAACAATAATATATAATGTCTATTGTAAATTGCTTACTACAATATACGCTTGGCATGATTTATTCATAGTATTATAACTGCTTGCTTCCATACAGTTTTAACTGCAAAACTTTAACTATCCATTTTCCAACCAGTTTTTGAAAGTCGTTTCTGAAATATTACAAGTGTACGTTTATTAAATATTTTAATATATAGATTATTACTATGGCCTCATTTAATTTAATGCCTATAAAGCATCTCTTATAATTGGCGCTTTTCGCTTTCCTGTAAAATATTTTTGCTAAAAATTATAATTAGCTGCTAGTCGAAATTATATAGACACTAAAATGATTAATTACCTGTGCTTTTTCTACTCAATACAAATTTATCAGTGAATTGGTGACTCTCAGCTGTTTTCTCATGTCCTAATTTTATATTACTTTAAGTAGAACTTTAATGTATAAGTATTTAATTTTTTGTTTATATGAAATTCTTTTAACGCAATATAATAACCTGAAAACACACCGAAAAAACACAACTTTTTATTTTAAATTCAGGAATAGAATCTAATGGATTGCTAATCTAGCCAACATGAATTAGTGAAAGGATTGCTAATCCAGCCAACATGGATTATTAAAATGGATTGCTAATCTAGCCAACTAGGAATTTATGGCTAGAATGGATTGCTAATCTAACCAGCATAAATTATTAAAATGGATTGCTAATCTAGCCAACATGGATTATTAAAATGGATTGCTAATCTAGCCAATTTGGAGGACTAAAATGGATCTCTGAAAGCTGTATATGATCTCCCTATTTTGCTTCGACTAAAACTAGTGGTTAATTTGCTTAATAATTATAAAATTTTGACGACTGCGCTGATCAGGTCATGTTACAGATTCGCTTTAAAGGTTGTTTTAAATGATTGCGTGCTGTGGTTTTCCCATTTCATGTTGCGCTTTTTTATAAACTGACTCTTTAACTGCCAAATAGCAAACCATTGGCCTGTATTGTTAATTATATTTTATTTTGCTGTATATTACATATCCAGCTGTATATCAAATTTGTGTAATTCAAAATAAATTTGTACTCCAGTTTGTGCGTTGTTGTCTCAAATCAGGGGCTTGCTAATCCTTAACGCACTCTGTTCAACAGTTTGAAGTAAAAACTATGATTTGCCTGTTTTTAGATGCTCATTGGTGATGGTATGGACTCATTAGTGATCGGGTGGACTCATTAGTGATCGGGTGGACTCATTAGTGATCGGATGGACTCATTAGTGATCGGATGGACTCATTAGTGATCGGATGGACTCATTAGTGATCGGGTGGACTCATTAGTGATCGGATGGACTCATTAGTGATCGGATGGACTCATTAGTGATCGGGTGGACTCATTAGTGATCGGGAGGACTCATTAGTGATCGGGTGGACTCATTAGTGATCGGGAGGACTCATTAGTGATCGGGTGGACTCATTAGTGATCGGGTGGACTCATTAGTGGTGGGGTGGACTCATTAGTGGTGGGGTGGACTCATTAGTGGTGGAGTGGACTCATTAGTGATCGGGTGGACTCATTAGTGATCGGGTGGACTCATTAGTGGTGGGGTGGACTCATTAGTGATCGGGTGGACTCATTATTGGTGAGGTGGACTCATTAGTGGTGGAGTGGACTCATTAGTGATCGGGTGGACTCATTAGTGATTGGGTGGACTCATTATTGGTGGGGTGGACTCATTAGTGGTCGGGTGGACTCATTAGTGGTGGGGTGGACTCATTAGTGGTGGAGTGGACTCATTAGTGATCGGGTGGACTCATTAGTGGTGGTGTGGACTCATTAGTGATCGGGTGGACTCATTAGTGGTGGGGTGGACTCATTAGTGATCGGGTGGACTCATTAGTGGTGGGGTGGACTCACTAGTGATCGGGTGGATAGGAATAGTAGCGTCGATACTAAGCATTCATCATTGATATTTGCATTTTCCCCAGTTTTGTACTAGCGTACTTGTACGTACTGTAAATGAAGCAAGGCTGGCTTCATTTGAGTAGTGGTGAAAGTGAACATCGCAGCTTAAATATTTACTGAGTTACTCAGAAAATTATCAATACGGCCAAGTCTTCCCGATGGATGAAAGACTTAAATGTTAGCATGTGTAAAAGTACTCGTACGATTGCAGGATAGACAACGATATAAACCAAATTATTGAATCAATCTATTATTCGTATACCGCAAAGTAAGGGTTTACCGCAGGAGGATTCCCGCAGGAGGGTTTCGCGCAGGAGGGTTTCCCGCGGGAGGGTATACCGCAGAAGGATTCCCGCGGGAAGGATTCCCGCAGGAGGATTCCCGCAGGAGGGTGTCCCGCAGGAGGGTTTCCCACACGAGGATTCCCGCAGGATGGTTTCCTGCAGGAGGGTTTCCCACAAGAGGGTTTCCCTCAGGAGGGCTTCCCGTAGGAAGGAGGGTTTCCCACAGGAGGGTTTCCCACACGAGGATTCCCACAGGAGGGTTTCCCACAGGAGGGTTTCCCACAGGAGGGTTTCCCACAGAAAGTTTTCCTGCTGTAATTTTCCCCAGCAGTGAAGCTTTCCCGCCGAGATTCCAGCACTAGTTTTTTCCCGTCGCGACGTTTTGCTGTCAATATTTGAAAGCTTCATTGCGGGGAAATTTCCTGCAGGAAAACCTGCAGGAAGACTTCCTGTAATAATCTGAAATTCCATCTGGCGCTATACGCTTCCAGAGTAATGCCAGCAAACGTGTACACTAGTTAGTCCGCTCAACAGTGCCTTGCAATCGCAACTATGTGCATTTGAGTCCATAGTCTACACTTAAGCGGGATAGGAGAATGATTTTAAAAGAATTGTTCAAGGAGAAGAAAACGAATGAATGCCATGGTCATGGAAGGAAGAGATTAATTGCATGGATTATATATGAATTATTGACTACAGATCGATGCGCAAAGGAATACTAACCGTTTATTTGATGCATTATCATGCTAATTAGTTCGTATTCGAGAGATTTTAGCTGAGCTGCGCGCTAAGCCATAATCCGTCCTGCTCTCGTAGTTACACGAGATGAACAGATGCAAGTTGATTTCTGCCATTTCGGTTGCTATGAAAATGCTTGGACGCCCATCAGCTTTAAGCTTCTGCTCAGAGCCGCTTTTTCGAGTACTTAATTTAGTCCCTGTATACTGAAAAGTGCAGATGTGGAAAGCACAATCTAAACACAGTCGAGTTTATTCATCCTTCAACTGACAGTGCTACGAGTCTGCTCTACAGGTAGCACGTATCAGATTCCTTTATTTTTATGCTACGAAGTTACGCTCGTAATTGTCCCAGCAAACGGCTTTTCAATTGCAGTCACAGCGGAGCTATCTGTGCAAATTTTCCGCAGATAATTTTGCGCATTTCCCGTCTATAAGCTGGCGAGGCGATGATGTACATGATGAAGTTGACCGTGTGGTTCAGGTAGAAAAACATCTCCAGACCCGTTTGAATGAACTCATTTGTAGCTTCGTCAGCCGGGCTGACCGTCGGCAGGGTCGGCCTGATGTTCAAGAAGGTGAAGAACGGGACAAGAAAGATCAGGAAGGCCACCGAGATGGCCAGCGTGAGACGGATGGAGTTCTTCAACGCCTGCTCCTGCTCGCTGTCGCCGCCCGAAGAGGAAGCGACAAAGCGTCGCTTGATGCCAACAAAAAGTAGGCAGTTCATCACCAGCGTGACGCCGGCTGGCACGCAGGCGACCGTGGCGAAGGCGATGGCATTGCGCACCGACCAAGCCGCCAGCATGTCCGGGCCGGCCCAGCAGTACTGATCAACCACGGTGCCGTTCACCGTTACGTAGTTCACCTACACAGAGTCAGGCATTGTGAGGTGTCAATTCTATTGGACCAGCTTGGATTTACGCTGAAATTTTTCACACATTTCATCAAAACTAACCTGCAGTCCGACCAGCAGGATGGCGTTCTTGGCCAGCGCCAAGACTGTCAGACCAGCCAGCACGGCTAGCGCCGCCTTTCGAGTGCACCACTGGCGACTTTTGAGCGGCAAGTAGAGCGCGAGCACCCGGTCCATGGACACGCAGGGAACTAGCCAGACGGCCACGTCCGACACGATATAGTTGACAAACATCTGCGCCTTGCAGCCGGTGTCCGTCTGGGCAAAAATATCAATATTAGAGACGCCCAGAATGAAGTAGCGCCAGCATAGCGTGTGCACGGTGAGCGTGTCAGCCACAGCCAGCGCTCGTAAGTAGTAGGACGTGCTGGTCGTCTGCTTGGACAGGTGTAGCAGCATGTAGGACAGGCAGTTACCGATGGTTGATGCTGCAATCATTGGCAAAGTGACCAAAGCTAGGAACTGTCGGTGGCGTTGAGCGATCAGATCGGCCGCGTCCATGCCGGTGCAGAGCTAGCGACACATCTCCGGCGGCTCACCTGGCAATCATTTATACAGATTAAAGCTCAGTGCCTGAGATAGACAATGCGTGCCGATAGACCTCGACTTGATGACGATTAGATCTCAGGAAATTAAGCTTTTGTCGAGGCTTCCTTTTTCACGTGTCTTCCTTCATCTGCTGCAAAAAATGATCGGAAGGCTCAAGAACGCGATGCTGAAAGCAATCTTCTGTTTGGTGCACCCTCCAAACAGGCAGAAATGCTGTCTGTTCGTGACTCGAGTATATTGAGGCAATGTCAACTGCAAATTGACCTACGTCTACCGATGATTGAAAGTTAAAAAAGAAAATTGTTCCCGTTTAATTGTCTTTCCTTTGATAAAAATTTTAATTTCCTCAAACCAAAGCCTGAAATTTCTGATTAAAACAATACACACCTGCAGTTCCTACTCGAACCAACACTCTGCTTTGAAGAGCAACTGTAATATCTTCCCATAGCTAGCGCTCCTGAAATGTCCTGAAATTAGACACGTTTGCTTACCTCAAGCCTGTCTTGAAGTTTAGATAAAAATTGTTGATAGAGTCGATGTCAAGGACTATACTTAAGTAGACTACTTAAGTAAGTTTAACGAAGTGACTTCAGTGGTCCTTGGTCGATGTATATGTACTGTGCATGCATATCTGTCATGACTGCACTTAATAGGAGATCCGGAGCTCCGGAGCTTTTCTTTACTGTATTTATATGCTTTCTCAGTACCTGTGATTGGTGATTAATATCCAGCATGTTTAATACACAAGCTCCAATGGCATGCTTTCTGTTGCAGTTGCACACACGCAATCAACCTGTTTTGAAATGCTTTAGGCCAACTCAGGTTGACTTCTGTGTGTTCCATAACACTAGATTTTTATTTATTTTTAAATCTACTCATATACCCATAATCAAAGTGACTTATTTAAATAAACATAAACTGTGAAGACATCAAACTTCTTTGAGCTTACCGAAATATTTATCGTGTATATTTACGAGCTACCTATACGAGAAATTACCTACTTCCAGTAGTGCTTTTGACATCTGCTCCACGCAAACCTTATAGCATATTGCAATGCATGCTAAACTCATAATTTAGCTGCTTTATTGAGATGCTTGCTTAGATTATACTCGCATATTTAAAAATGACTTCAAAATTGGTTTTATCAAACAGGATAAGCCTACTAGATATCGGGCAGGACAAGCCTGTTTGGGGGGGGGTGGACAAACCCACTGAATATCGGACAGGATAAGGCTAGTGATTAGGGGGATAAGCCCACTGGAGATCGGACAGGATAAGCCTGTTTGGGGGAGGGGATAAGCCCACTGGAGATCGGACAGGATAAGCCTGTTTGGGGGAGGGGATAAGCCCACTGGAGATCGGACAGGATAAGCCTGTTTGGGGGAGGGGATAAGCCCACTGGAGATCGGACAGGATCTGGATAAGGCTAGTGATTAGGGGGATAAGCCCACTGGCGATCGGACAGGATAAGGCTAGTGATTAGGGGGATAAGCCCACTGGAGATCGGACAGGATAAGGCTAGTGATTAGGGGGATAAGCCCACTGGCGATCGGACAGGATAAGGCTAGTGATTAGGGGGATAAGCGCACTGGCGATCGGACAGGATCTGGATAAGGCTAGTGATTAGGGGGATAAGCGCACTGGCGATCGGACAGGATCTGGATAAGGCTAGTGATTAGGGGGATAAGCCCACTGGAGATCGGACAGGATAAGGCTAGTGATTAGGGGGATAAGCGCACTGGCGATCGGACAGGATCTGGATAAGGCTAGTGATTAGGGGGATAAGCCCACTGGAGATCGGACAGGATAAGGCTAGTGATTAGGGGGATAAGCCCACTGGAGATCGGACAGGATAAGGCTAGTGATTAGGGGGATAAGCGCACTGGCGATCGGACAGGATAAGCCTGTTTGGGGAGAGGATAAGCCCACTGGAGATCGGACAGGATAAGCCTGTTTGGGGAAGGGGATAAACCCACTGGAGATCGGACAGGATCTGGATAAGGCTAGTGATTAGGGGGATAAGCCCACTGGCGATCGGACAGGATAAGGCTAGTGATTAGGGGGATAAGCCCACTGGCGATCGGGCTGCCAGGACATGATCTTCATACTTTCTGTCTTTTGTGAAAGCGATAGTTCCGTAATTCGTATTACATTAGTATAATAAGCCACTACATGGCTAGTATGGCATCCGCATATGCAATGACGATGGGGAATATGGGCTGCATTTAGGGGGGGGGGGTACAGCAACGATGATTAACGTCAGGCAGGTAAGAGAGCAGCTCCATGACAAGGCGGCATCGGCCCCGCGTCACAGAGGTGCTCCCCGGCACGGTCTGACAGAGTTGCACATAAAAATACCAATTCATAGCAACAGAGAAATGCTATTGGAAAACAAGCAGCGCCTTTGACCGACTCACTTTCGCGCTTATATTATTTATGCGTCGGGTGTTGCGCAGTTTGGCTCTCGATTCTCTACAGTCTACAGTGTTAAGTCCAATGCTACATGTCCATGGCAAGGCAAGGCCAAGGGTGGATTTGAAGCGACAAGGGAAACTGGCGCGAACGTCTCAGTTTTAAGTAGAAAAAAGATTTCGGCCTTTTTCAGGGACAGTTGTGCAGTGCGGAGTGAAAATGACGAAGAAGCGGGGCGCGTTGGGCTTTTGACTTTATATAAAGCCCTCTCCCTGTGGACGGGGAGGGGAGGGTCGGATGGCTTGGGGTGGAGGGGGTTGAAGGGCCCCGACGTCCCTCTGCTGTTGGCTGGTTGGGGGGTTGGGTGCCCCTCGTATGGGTTCAGGGTTGGGGCTTTGGGGGTAGGAAATTGAGCGCCTTGCGGCGGGGGCCCAAGCTCCCCGGCTCCCCCCCTCTAAAGGAGTTAGTTTGGTTGGACTTTGTGGCAATGTGGCTAGCTTGGCGGTAACGGGAATGAATCCATGGCTGGCCAGCATGTAGTGGTAGTGTGATAAATACAGCTTTGGAACAGAAAGAAAAGCTTATTCCTCAGCTTAATAAATTAAAAAGCCTCACATTTTGTCCTGTGATTATTTTGAATCGAAATGAGAACGCGATTTTCCTCTTCCTGCTTTACCTTTATCTTCACCTCATACATAGACTTTTTCGCTTAACCCTAAATCAAGCCACTTTGAAATCATTTTTAAGCTTAAGTAGTGTTAACATCCCAGAGTTGGAATAGGAAGTTGCAATTGGAAATGAATAGATGTTTTGAGCTTGTTTCACTTAAATAGTTCTACGGATCCGGAATACATTCCCGGTATCCCGAAATCCCAGGATTAGGCCCAAATCCCGGGATTTTTATTCGGCCTAAATCCCGGGATCACAATTGTCCGGGATTCGATGATCCCGGGATCGACCATCGGGATCCCGATCCCGCTTTGCAATAATTTAATCATTCATTCTCGATTAGTAGTATCTGCAGCTGAGTTACTTTTAAGGTGAAAATCCAGTTGTCGTATATTTTGATTTAATAATCTTTTGAGCCTGCGGGCTAGTGAGTAGAAGGCTATATATAGGGCTGCAGGGCAGGGGTACAAAACAGAAGCTGTTAGCAGGTCGTAAGGATATTTAAGTTGTAATAATGTAGAAATACTTTAAGCAGTCCCTACTCCTTGGCCGTAGTTGGGATTAGAACCCAAGCTACCAATTCTCTATCTAGGGCGGGTGCCCCTGGAAAGATAAGGTCTGATCCCCTTCTACCCAGGTATCAGTACCTCGGGCCATACATGTATCATTCTCCAGGTTACATCACAATCAAGTGTGATTTTCCTGAGCTGATACTGGTATGTAAAAAAGCACGTCTATTACGCCAGCCTGTACATCACACTCCAATTCAAAGCTCACTGTCAGTTTCTTGTTTGCAAAATATTATATTCTGTTCTATACTTTTATCATTGAAAGTCCTTTAAAATCAGATTAGATGGCTTCGTAAACCAAAATTGCACCAAAAAAAGTAGACATTTTTTTCAATCCCAACCAGGCCCAATTTTTCGGGATCCGGGATTGGCAAAGTCCGGGATATCCCGATCCCGTGAATCCTGGGATTGGCAAAACTCGGGATTTTGTATTCCCTAGTACGGATCACTCTGGTGGGGGTTGCTTTAACAACCGCGAAACTTCACAACCGCGAAACTTCACAACCGCTAAAAAGACTGTCGTATATGAAAGTAAGTGCAAAAATTTTAGCCGTTGTGAAGTTTCGCGGTTATGAAGTTTCGCGTTTGTGAAAGTGACTGCAAAAAATTAGCGGTTGTGAAGTTTCGCGTTTATGAAATTTAGCGATTGTGAAAGTATGAAGTTTAGCGGTTGTGAAGTTTAGCGGTTGTGAAGTTTAGCGGTTGTGAAGTTTCGCGTTTATGAAATTTAGCGATTGTGAAAGTATGAAGTTTAGCGGTTGTGAAGTTTAGCGGTTGTGAAGTTTAGCGGTTGTGAAGTTTCGCGTTTATGAAATTTAGCGATTGTGAAAGTATGTGATTTAGCGGTTGTGAAGTTTAGCGGTTGTGAAGCTTAGCGGTTGTAAAGTTTCGCGTTTATGAAATTTAGCGATTGTGAAAGTATGTGATTTAGCGGTTGTGAAGTTTAGCGGTTGTGAAGTTTAGCGGTTGTGAAGTTTCGCGTTTATGAAATTTAGCGATTGTGAAAGTATGTGATTTAGCGGTTGTGAAGTTTAGCGGTTGTGAAGCTTAGCGGTTGTAAAGTTTCGCGTTTATGAAATTTAGCGATTGTGAAAGTATGTGATTTAGCGGTTGTGAAGTTTAGCGGTTGTGAAGTTTAGCGGTTGTGAAGTTTCGCGTTTATGAAACCCACCCGTCTGGTGGTAGTTAGTAAACGAAAAACCAATAGACGAGGGACCTTGAGGACATGAAATACAAAAGCGTAACAAAGGCAACTTGGAGAGATTCGATGTCTTGTCTAACTCTAAAACTTTCTGTCCAAAGTTCAAATCAAATGCAACTAGCGACTACATCTTTCGATGATGCCAGTCCTTTGAATTTTGATTTATTAAGCAATTATAGAAGTCTCGAGCTCGAACTCGAGTATCAGCTTCATCAAATTGCAGCTGCAATCAGGCATGAATTCACCAACCCAGTTTGCAGACGCAGGCCCTGGGACCCACCCAGCCTTCTCATTCTTGCTTCATCTGTCGCGTGCGTCACCAAATTTCTCACACAAGCGCCATAAAAGCTTCATCAATTGTTTCTTTTCACAATCCAATCTGCGCAATAACGCTGTGCGACATGCAGAACAACAGAACAGAAGCTTAAACTGATGACAGCTCAACAAACAAACTTTCATCACATGAAGTAGTCTTCTGGTTGAATAGTGAATCATTCTACGAGTGACTCATGTATGTGCCCTGTATTTCATCATCATTTATCATAGCAGCTACAAGAGGGCCTGTTTCTAAGCGTTGCTTGCGCAGCATGATAAGTATAAAATTTCAAGATTATTCAAACAATTTTCTTCCTGTTTAGTTTCATCGGATTAGAATTCTGTTGGTTTGGGTCTGTAAATCTAGGCTAGTCATTGAGGTGCCAGGTAACAGAGCAGTAGCTAGTTAGATAGCTTGTACCGTGCACTTACCCTGGCTTTGGGCCTTTTGCTTGTCACACGCATTCTGCATGAATTGATATTTATTGCACACATGCGATCGCTGCTTGGTTTTCTTTTAAAAATAAATAAACAATTTGTTCTGCTTCTAAAGCTTTACAGCTAGCCGCAGAAATTTAACCGCCTCACTGAAGCTGATATTCGCGCTTCTGTATAAACTATAAACAGTCCGTACCTGCCGCCCCCCCCCCCAGCTCTAGTGGTGACCGTGCAGTCTGAACTGATCGGTAAGACGGTAACCTACCAACTACTGTATAGGTTCAACTCTATCCGAATCTCTAACCGCGCATCAGTGTTTAAGTATATAGCGCTTCCGACTAGGCGTCTGCACCTTAAACATCATTGTAATTTGCTGGCAATTTAGGCTGAATATTCCGTATACGTTCGTACACGCCTGCGGTAACTGTACATGAATAATGAGTGCACTATAATTTGCTCCTACCACTGGGTCTACGTTGCTTAAACATGCTTTTATTCGATGCATCAAGACATTAATGAAGGAATGGACAAAATGTATACAAGTATGATGCGCTGTAGAGAGATAGAGAGAGAGACTGGAGAGAGGCGGGGATCCGGGATCGAGAGAGAGAGGGTACAATAAAATCAGAATGAAATCAGGCTGAGGGCTAAGAGGGAAAGGCCAGAAAGATATTCGAGTAATGCAGGGATCAGCAAACTTTTTAACTTAAGGGCTCGATATACTCGTCGAATCTAGCACATGACTGTGGGCCAGTGGCAGGTGAAGAGACAAGTGGGAATAGGGAGAGAAAAGAAGGGAGAGAATCGGAGAGATTGGAGATAAGAGGAGAGAAGAGACCGAGGAGGAGGGGAGAGTAGGGGAGAGAGGAGAGTAGGGGAGAGAGGAGAGGAGGGGAGAGAGGAGAGGGGAGAGGAGGGGAGAGAGGAGAGGGGAGAGGAGGGGAGAGAGGAGAGGGGAGAGGAGGGGAGAGAGGAGGGGAGAGAGGAGAGGGGAGAGGGGAGAGGAGGGGAGAGGAGGGGAGAGAGGAGAGGGGAGAGGAGGGGAGAGAGGAGAGGGGAGAGGAGGGGAGAGAGGAGAGGGGAGAGGAGGGGAGAGAGGAGAGGGGAGAGGAGGGGAGAGAGGAGAGGGGAGAGGAGAGGGGAGAGGGGAGAGGAGGGGAGAGGAGGGGAGAGAGGAGAGGGGAGAGGAGGGGAGAGAGGAGAGGGGTGAGGAGGGGAGAGAGGAGAGGGGAGAGGAGGAGAGAGGAGAGGGGAGAGGAGGGGAGAGAGGAGAGGGGAGAGGAGGGGAGAGAGGAGAGGGGAGAGGAGGGAGAGAGGAGGGGAGAGAGGAGAGGGGAGAGGGGAGAGGAGGGGAGAGGAGGGGAGAGAGGAGAGGGGAGAGGAGGGGAGAGAGGAGAGGGGTGAGGAGGGGAGAGAGGAGAGGGGAGAGGAGGAGAGAGGAGAGGGGAGGAGGGGAGAGAGAGGAGAGCTGAGAAGAGACACCAACCTTGAGCGGGCCAGATTGCTATTGTGGAGTTTCAAAAGACCCAAAGGCCGGTTAGAGAGGCTTCGCGGCCGCATGTGGCCCACAGTCCCGAGTTTGCCGACCCCTGGAGTAATGAGACGAGAAAAAGAGATAGAGAGACAGCGACAGGGAGGAGGGACAGAGCTAGAGGGAGCAGAGATGATGGCAGGAAAAAACTCGAGGTTTCGTCGACCGGCTGCCCCTGACACTGCTGGTGTCTTTGTCTGCGCCAAGGTCGAGTAAGCAGCGGCGGACCGGCTGTAAGATTTTGCCCGTGCCATTCGATATTAAGGTGAATTGATTTGTTTAGCTTGACCCCACAGAAAATTTTCTGGATCAGGATCGACTTCTTCGTTGTTGTTGTGTTAATACTGACTCACCCCATGGGAAATATACGTTTCATTATTTGTATATATATATTCGAGCGTCGGTTTCTGCATAATTATTGTACATTGGCATGAGACCACCAGTATAGGAATGGAACCTGAGAAGCGTGCAGTGTTTATGCAGCATGTGTATCGAAATATGCAGCTTGTTCTATTATGCATAGAAAGCGAAACTCGGCTCTCGTCTTTGCTTTCCTAACCAAAATGACAGAGTGGAGACCCACCTTGCGCAAGGCGTTCTCGTGTGCGCGTCAGAGAGAGGGGGGTGTGAATTCTGAACAGCAGAGATTTAGTTTCACCAGGCACCAACATTCCCAAGCAATGGAACCCCAAAGCATGCGCCCTAGTTGCTTTTGCAGCAAAAGCAGCACTAGGGGGGCATTTCGACCTGCTTTTGACGTACATAGAGATTCTGTAGCTAAATCCGCGGCGCATTAAGCAGAACAGGCGTGGGTATTTAATTTCACTTGGCCTTCGCTTTGCACCAAATGATTCAAATAGCTGCGGGGGCTTGAACAAAGTTTTCACCAGGCCGCAGACCTTGGCCTGACGTGGCATGCGTGAGAGAGTCGGGTGGTATTATTATTCAGTGAAAAGTGATACGTCAGAGGCAGAGCCAGAGCCAGGCCACGACAGTTTGCCATGTGGAGAGACTTTACCGAAGCGAAAGAACTGATGAATTCGTCATTAGTAGAAGATAAGATAATTAACAAACAAATTTATAAAATTTTGATATCTACGAGTATCGATTGAACTGATCGTTGAGATCGAGTATAAAACATTAAAGCCTGTGACGAATTCAGGATTGTCGTGCGGGGTTGGCGGGGACTAGCTTTTTATCTCAACACGCAACGGTGCCAAAGGAGTAAGAGTAAACTAGAAAATTGATAGAGCAAGACATTATATAGAAAAAAAGAGATTAAGGGCGCCTAAGACTCAAGTATAGTGACTCCTGCTTTGTCAGCAGAGATGCATGCTACTCGCTGTTGCAAACCCGAATGTACGTTTAGCGAAAATCGGGCAATTATTAATAGAGTACAAGTGTACACTGTACTCTTCTACAACAAAACGGGTAAAAATATTAGTCTGGTCTCTCGTGCTATGGGAACAAAATTGCAATATAACACCAATATGTGCTTAACGGTGCTCAAGTGTAACACAAATGAACTGCTGCAAAATTAATAAGTTTGTTGATTTGAAACAATGATCCCGTCACTGGTCACGGACAGATCAAGTCGCTTTTCCTTGCTGCTGCTGATCCTAAAAAGCGAATGAAAGCCAAAATTTAAAAAATCACCTTCGTTACTACTAAACAATAGTAATGCAAGCAGTTGCGAAATTCTGCTAACCTGAACAACTTTTCTTCGCTTCTCTTCTTCTTCCTTTAATGCTTCGTACTTCTGCAGCGAACTCTTCAGCTGGCGGACTAGCGACTCCGTGATTGGCGGGAAGATCTACGAGGCGTGGGAATTAAGTTCAGACCGAGACGACTCATTTTGATCTGTACTAGCAGTCTTTTGGATTGTCCCAATCCTCCAATCGGTTAATTTAGTCATCCTAGCAACTGCCATTGTCAAAACTCTCACCTTGGCTACGGCCTCGAACATGGGGATCAGGACGAAGCGAATGAAGCCAATCTGAGCGGTCGGCTTGGTCACTTTCTCCCTGTCCATGAACGGCGCCACCGGTAAGCCCTCGATCTTTTCCCGGTCCGACTGAAACGGTAACATTGCGGGGCGTTGTAGGTTTATGAACATGAATACAGCTGTAATCATTTAATTTTTACCTGATTAAAGTACTCCTCAAGCAGACAGTCGACCCATGGCTCGCTGACCTCCAGAGGGCGAACTTCGTTCGAGATGTCGCAGCATTTGATGAGGACCATCTTAAGCTAGATGTAAGATCGATCGAAAATTAGAATCCGCAATTAAACTGGTTACGTAGTAGTTTTACAAGAAAATATGCGCATTCTTACTACGAGTAGTTCCGTAAAGGCTGCTAAGTCACATGACTATTGATTATTTGTCAAGCACTGATAGGATATATTTATAGCCTCTTGTCACGTGGCTGCTGACATCAGCTCAGTCTGAGAAACGTCATGGGCAACTCACAGTGTCTGTGTGTTCCTTCTTGGCGAAGTCGAATCCTTCTTCGATTCTTTTTTTGAAGTTCTCTAAGATCTCGCCGTGTCTGGCCATGTCGGTGGCCAAAATTAGCATTGTCATGCCCTGCAAGAGTAGGGAGCGAGAAAGGCCTATAATTTCGAAATTATATCAATAGCTCGTATGTTCGATGGCAGAATTAATTATCATATGCTGTCATTTCGCTTTTTCTTGCTTATCCAGTTGCTGAAATGGGCATGAAGCTTGAATTCTTGACTTTCAATATTTAGCTATGATAGACCAGTACGTTCTGTTAGGAATTGAGTCTTCATGCATTAATTCGCTGAATAAATTTCACCTTTCGAATGCGCTGAAACGTGTCCTTGTCCACATTGGCAAAGATGTTCGTCTCAGGGTTGTTGAGTATCTGGAAGGCCACGGCGCAGTGGTGGTTCTCCAGGGGACTAATGTCGTTGTACCTGATAGCCAGTTCGGTGCGGGCATTAATCTGGTAGGTATTGTTGTATCCCGGATGGTCTAGATCGTGGCAGATTGCGGCTGTGATCAAAATGCCGAGGTCCTCCTTGGGCAGTTGGTTGTTGAGGCCGGTAAGGTGGATCATGCCGTACATCATCTGGCAGACGCAGAAGCAGTGCCGAAAGTTGTGAAACGGGTTGTTTCGATAGTTGACTTGAATGCACAGCTGCGGACAAATGGGTTGGTCAAACCGATGCACCAGTGTACTTCTGCAACTTAAAGCCAAGAAACGATCAGATCATAACTCACAAGCCATCTCTTCAGCGTGACTGGGTTGATGTTGAACTCTTGCATCAGCCCCAGCTCATGGTACATATGCTCCATCAAGCTCAGCATCTGAAATAATTAATATTAAATGCGAAGGTCATTTCAGATGTACTTATACGAGCGTACTTTAATGCATTAATTAAAGAATTCTGACCTCATTTGGCTCCCAGTGCCAGATGTCAAATGTTGGTTTCTTCAGATATTCGACTGTTTCTTGCGTTAGAATGTACTGCAAAACGACATTGAAATGATCCGTATGAATTTGGTGCGCTAATATCCAAGTTGCTTATAAACAGCGGTGTTGTAAGACAAATATCTTTATATGGACTTTCTAAGAAGCGGACAAAAGCTGACATCAAAGTGTAACCTGCAAGTACAACCATAGGAACAAAGCAAGTGAAATACACAACAATACAAAAATTCAACTATGACTTCATTTCGTGAACACTTCGCGGTACATATATGGAGTTCGGTTATTTCACTGAAGTGGTTACTTCATCGCTAAATTAAGGAATACCTTCTGAAAGGCGGGAACGCGCTTTAGACTAACAAATTTGATGCCGCTCTCATCTGTCACGAGCACATTCTCAGCCTCCTGCGCTGGCGCTGGCATTCTGCATGTCGCGTGGGGCAAAGCGAGCATGAAAGCTGTATCATATCTGGTCAGCAGTGATATCTAGTACTAATGCAGCACAATACATTCATAACGGTAATAACTATTAATAAGCTATTTAAAACTATGCTACTAGCAATTGGACTTATCGAATTCTTATTATTGTTTCTTTTTTTCAGTACAGAAATAGCACCTTTGCGTAGAGAGGCGCATTTCGCCTAGCATCGGTAACTTTAATCAGTTCACCATTGACAGAGCAGAGCAACTGCTGAATCTGGCTGCTAAAATTAAAATAGAAATCAAATGTCTGAGTTTTACAACGTTAAACTTTTGATCCAAATCTTATTTTTTGAAAATGGTGGCGTGCATTCGGTTTGAAATTGAGACAGATTGGTTTTCAGAGGAAAAAATTGCAACTCACAGATTCTTGCTCGGCGATTGATTGATCTTCCGGCCATGCTGCCACACCTGGTCGCGAACTTCGCTGATGTCCTTCTTGCACTTTTCAATCTCAACCAGCTTTAGCGACTCGGCTGTGGGGGAGGTATTTAAAAGTCAGGTCATTGTTGTGCGGCAAAGAGTAACTTGAAAAACATGATACGCCTGTCAGGGAAGTATAGACGCGTAGCAACAATATAGTGCGATATTCTGTGCTTTTTATTTAGCTTTTAAACAGCGCAATTCTCCTACCCTCTAGTCGCTTCTCGATCATATTCAGTCTTTTATCCAGCTCCGTCCTGAAGTTTTCCATTTTGAAGGCTCGGTTGAACTGTTCGCCCACTTTGCTGAGAACTGCGGTGAGCGCCTGCACCTCGGACTCGGTATCCGCTGGTTTCGTGACGCTGACGGTGTAAGGGGAGCTGCGAGGGGGGGGGGGCAGTACACGTGTTTCTTTCTTAATAGGCAAGTGAGATTATTGTTCGATGGTACCACATAAACCTTTGATGCACCGAATCTAATCACTACAACAGAGATTTCAACAGCACTGCCAGTCTGTCGGTCAACTCACTCGACGGAATTCTGCGGCATGGATGGCACGATTGGCACGTGGCAGCCGTTACGCGATTTCAACGATATCTTCGAGGCCCTGCGGACCTGCGCAACCTGGCAGATTAGGTCGTGGATGTCCTGCGAGGAGCTGTGCGGGCTGAACAGGATCTGCAGAATCCGGGCGGGACGGAACATGTGACTCAATATGTGACTCAATATGTAAAAGTGAGAATCGATACTTTTAAATAAACAGGAACCAGGACTAACCGTCTCTGAGTGACCATTTACATCCAAGTAGATGTAGCGAGTGCTGCTGGCTCCGTTGCCCATGTCTGCTTACAGTTGCAATCGCTTACGGTGAAAATTCCCTCTAGGATTTGTACAATAAACTCAGTTCACTTATCGACTCTCGAACAGCTCCCGTTTCTTGTAAGATTCTTTCACCTCAGCTAAAAAACAAGTCGATTTTCTCGGCCGGCCCGATGAAAGCAGAGAGAAAGAAAAAGACTGCGAGCGGGCAACGCCTTAATGAAGACACGCTGCTCAGTGTCGAATTACTATGGGCGTTCATGTGCTCGGCTCCTGTCTCTCGTCCCCTCTTTCTGTTCACCATCAACGACCAGTCACGTTCCAGATCGCCTAATCTCCCTTTTTACAGTTTCTTCCCCCACTGCCTGCTCATAGCTTATTCTGCTTTAACTTCCCCGAGTTCCAGTCTCCTGCTCGAGCCTGTCTGACTCCGACCAATCAGCCGATTTCATGTCATGAACGTTCGAGTAATAATCGCACTAGCTAATGGGACTTACCGCCTAGTAATCCTTCTGCGCCTCCGTTAGAATCGAGAAGAGATTTTTCTCGATGTCGTCTCAGTCTCACCTCATACTCGCACTCGCAACGCACTGCATATGGGCTTACCTCTTTTTCGCTTCGTTCCTTTTTTTACAGTAAGAAGTAAGAGCACTGGTCACAGCTTTCCTTTCCCTTACTCGCCGAGTTGAAACGAAGGGGTTAATTAAAAGCTCTCTGTTCCCATGTGCTTGCCCGAAGCTTCCCATTTAATTGGAGGTCGTGTCTTCCTTTGTAGACGAAATCCACGAGTTTCCCTTTATAGTGCATCACCTGACCAGCGACATATCTTTCCACAACAACAGTGTGTGTATCCTGTCCAAAACCCGTTTAACCAAGAGAAATTCGCGTGTCTTTGCTTATGTTGTGCATTTTGCCTCAAACAAGCCACGATAACATGATACTCTTTCACACGATATATTTTGGACAAAAGTAACATTAAGAAGAATACATACAAGGTTCCAATTAGTATAGGAGGATAACTAATGCCTAATCTGTCATGCCGTGTAGCACTCCGTGTAGCACTCCGTGTAGCACTCCGTGTAGCACTCCATGTAGCACTCCGTGTAGCACTCCGTGTAGCACTCCGTGTAGCACTCCGTGTAGTACTCCGCGTGTACGCATGCATTAACTAATATAGTTATCATGGTTTAGCGCTAAATTCCTTTTGGAGATCACTTAACAGTATATTATAGCACGAGCATTTTACGATTATTACTCGTAATTAGGCTGGATTAAAGCCAGCGAATGCCTTAAGAAGAATTCTATCAAGAGATCAAGAGATTAAAAGCAGAGTTCAGTTTTTGACGCAATTCTTTATATTATTATAATTTAATTTCATTTGACGTAATTCCTTTTTACAAATACTAGTCTATTTGCCTTAAATAATCGTACATGAAATTGCACTCCCGCACTCTTCTACTCCCAAGAATGTCAGTATAGCGATGAAACAGCCTTCGAACAAGTCAAGCGATGAGAGTCAGTCTCGATCCAGTAAACCCTCTCTGCTGCGCGTCTGCTGGTCCCAACTGGCTTGGCGCTTTGCCGAGAAAAGTCTCAAGTCAAAAAAATTCTAACAAGAGCCGAGAAATAGTTGTTATGTCGCTAGTAGTTGGGGCCTTCTTGACAGGCAGTCGTGTGCCATTGATTGTGCCACATTGTGCCTTTACTTCTTCGATTCTTGCTTTACTCTGTCAGAGCTTTGTTCTAAGACTTGTCACCTGCTAAAATAAAAATGAGGGTCCATTTAAAGGACTGGGTAGGAGAAATAATAACCCATTTATTTTCAAGTTGCCAGATTATTCAATATTCAGGTCACAGATTAATTCAGCCGACTTCTTTTTTTAAATGACGACGTTTGAAATAAGACAGCTCGTTTCTAAGAAAAAACGCTCATTTTCTCCGAAATCGAAAGACCTTTTTGTTTTAGGTCTTTTAGATTTTTAGACAGCAAAAGTTTTTTTAAGTTTTCTTCTACTTTTCTTCTACTAGTCTTAGTCTTTATGATGACTAAGAAATTTCATGATTACTGTTAGTGTTTAGCGTTCTGTCTTAGTTTATAGATGGATATTCGCGTTTATTGTGTTTCTTTTGACTTTTATCTCGTATTTTTTGTGTTTCTAAAGACCCTATCTTTTCAAGGCCCTGGTCAATAACAGTAACGGTAACAGTAACAGTAACGGGACAGTACTGTAACTTACTGGCCACAGAGATTGAGAGATTTAAGAGATCCATTTAAATTAATATTTTGACTTGCCAGCTAGCTTCCTAATGTAATGGCTTAGGCTAAGTCAATACTTTTTGCATCAACTGTCTAATTGATAATCTGCAATACTGCTCCACAATATGTTAATGTCACATGGATTTATAAAGAAGTAATTTAGTTTGAAAAATTGAATTTTGCCCTATTTATTACTTCGTCTTCAACTATGTTGAAATAAAAGGTAGGCCCCTAAAAGAAAAATAATAATACAGAGTATATTTAAGATCATATCTCATATATTTATATACTTAAAATTTCTAATATTTATTTAGAACAACTGGTATATATACTTAGCATGCAATTTTAGTATATGGAAATAAGCATATTTAAAAGATCTTAGAATTTCCTTTGGTATTGGCCTTAACAACTGGCCTTCTCAACCTTTTTTCAGGCGACCCTAATTTATTCATTTGCATCATTTTACAATGTTCCCGAGCCCTATTATAGTCAAAATAATGCATCATTAAGTATGACATACTCACATTTATTAGTCGCTGCAACCCCCAGAAAATGGTCATGCAATCCCACTAGGGATTGCAACCCATAGGTTGAGAAACACTGACCTATAACATACTATATTCCAAATCATATAGATAGTATATGTCACAGATCATTATCCAAGGTATATGCCTAAACAAAAATTGAATAGGCCCCCTAATTACAAATGCATGCCAAGAAAATTGTGTGCACATCTATTCCCAAAATTATGCCAGTGTTGTGACAATAAATAAAATAAATATTAAATGACCTTTTTATATTGTGACCATAGGCTAATTGACCTTTTTGTATTGCATAAAAAACCTTTTTGGTAGATAATTTAGTTGATTTTTATGCTTTTTTAGTAGTACTATTCATAGTAAAAAATCTATATATAAAGATTTATTAGAATGCCTTATTGCAAGCTTAAAAAACCAAAAAAAACTTGTAATTTACACTTAAAAATGAACTTTTTTCATCTTTTTTTCTAATTAGGCCTAACATTAACTCTTTAGCATGATTTTATAAAGTGCACATCAGATGTGCATGCATATTGTTTTCTTTGGAGTGATGCATGCCAAATATGCACACTTACTTTTGGTATGCAAGGCAAATGCATGCCCAAATTTTTATATGTATACTACATGATCTGTAGTGTATGGTATGCATGTATACTATTTTCTTAAGAATGATATACACCAACTGTGCATGCCTATTCTGTCATACAAGGCCAATGCACACCTAAATTTTTAGGCATATATTACATGATCCATAGTGTAGAGTATATATCCAAAAATATTTGGTGTGTATTGGCCTTGCATGCCAAAAGTTAGATGTATACAGCTGGCATGTAAGACTCTTAAGAAAATAGTGTGCATGCATTCCTGGCATGCAAAGCATAGAATCACACAGAAGAATTAGTGTTAAGTAGAAAAAAAGATTTAAAAAAGCATTAATTTAAAGCTTTCTAGTTTTTAAGGTTGTAATATACCATTTAGACAAATGTTTATATGTATCAGTTTTCACTATAAATATTAAATAGTAAAGGCAAAAAGAAATCTTGACTAATAAAAATATAAAATCAGCCAAAAAGGGTCCTTTAGGCAATGCAAAAAAGGTCATTTATTATTGTAATATTGGCATAGATTTAAGAGTGTGGGTGTGCACTTAAAGTTTTTTGGCATGTATTTGTAACCTTTCAATTTTTGTTTGAGCATACACCCTGAATGATCCAGACCATGGATAACATATAAATAAGAAAACATAAAGTTTAATTTATTTACATTTATACAAACCTTTAGTTTTATATAAGGTATAATAGTAATGTATTATTTGTATTCCAAAATGTATAGTTATATTTGTTTAACAATAATAGAAATCAAAAAAATAATTACTTAATCACTAAAATAATCTTTATCAATCTTAATAATCATTTATTTAATGCCAATAAGCTTCTCAATTCCTATTTTAAAAAATTCTAGTATTTTGGCCAAAAAATAGATTATAAACAAAATTTCTACTTTTGCTATAAAATAATGCTAGGCCTTATAAATTTTTAAACTGATGCTATAGTTAGAAAGCTGGCATAGTATATATAAAACTTTTGGAAGATAATCTATGTCATACATGCGCAACAGTCGGCCGAGTCGGCCGATCCGGCCGACTGATTTGGCAGCCAACCAAGGAAGTCGCAAAAATGCCCACCCAAAAAATACCCACGCAGTAGTACTAAGTAGCTGACGAGGCATTTTTGCCTGATAAGACAGTCATAGTTACTCCCGCCGTTTACCCAAAGTTGCGTTAATTTTGCTTTAGGGTTTTTTTACATGTAAGTCGCATTTTTGGCCAAAAACTACGTCGCATTTTTGTTAAAACTAAGTCGCACAGCCGACCGAATTTTGGACGTTGCGCATGTATGATCTATGTACTATCTATATGCTATTCCTATGTTGTAGGCCTAACTTATAAAACTGTCAACTAGATCTTTTGGTTAATATTATCTCATTAAAGACTGTGCCTAATAAAGCTTAGGTTTAGGTTAAAAATAAAGACATTTAAAACAAATAAATGTATTGCCAAGTGTAAAAAATGTGCAAAATATATTGTACTTAAAACGCATTCTATTTGCCCTAGAACTTTATAGAATTTTAATACTTTTTAGTTTTGAATAACTAGTAATTTTGTACAATGTCAATATTAATTTTTTTGTTTTATACTTTACTAATAAATTATCAGTATTATTTACTTTTATTTTGTTTAAAAAAACCCTACTAAAAACTACCTATAATAAAAGTATATATTCATTGAAATATCCCAATATAGTCTATAAACATATATAGTCTATAGAAATTAACATTTGGAAATGCAAGTTAGACTAACAAAAATTACATGTTTTTAGTTAGTTTCATCAAAAAGTTGTGTGCTGCATACACAAGAGATCTTTAAGCTATGATGTGATTATTGATTATGTGTCTAATGTATCAGGGACCCTTTGTGTATATTATGATTATACTCTGAGTGCATTTTTAGCCCTTGTATATTCTTAGAATTTTCTATAGCAATGACCATCTTCTTGAATATAGGACATGTAAGACATTGGCTAAGCTAGGATAAGGCATTCTATCTCATTTATCTTATAGTCTTAACACATTGTTCCATTCTATTACATTTTATATTGCTTTTATACTAACAAATCTTTCCATTCTAATAAAGAACACAAGGCTATTATAATGGTCTATTTTTTAGCTAGGACACTAATTTTTGAATAAAAATTAAGAATCTTGTTGAGCATTGGCAGCTGATTGTTATGGCTGATTTAAATTTTTAGTGACTAAGTGCTTGATTTATACTGCTAAGTCAGTGTAATATAGTGAAAGCTTTTTTTGCATCACATACATGCGCAACCCCCCTGATTTACACTGCCCATGCGACTTACTTTTTTGACCAAATATGCAACTTACCTGTGAAAGAAACCCTAAAGCAAAATTAACGCATTTTGGGTAAACAGCAGGAGTAACCATAACTGTCTTATCAGGCCTAAATGCCTCGGCATCTAATTAGTACTATGTCTGTATTCTTTGTGGTGGCATTTTTGCGACTTACCCCTGGTCCACCACAATTTATGGTGGCCAGATCAGCCAGGTCAGCCAGCAGTTGCGCATGTATGTTGCATCATATATTTTGTATCTATGATAGTCTATATAGAATAGAATATTCTGATAGAATAAAGACTGGTATATTTGTGTATTTGCATAATATGCCATGCATAAAAATATAGCTTTTGGTTTATAAATAGTATGATCTTGACTCTAGTAATAGGGAGGCCTTAAGAAATATAAAAGCAATATGCTTAGGTATACCTAAGATATACAATAGAGATTGACATGTTCTTTTTTCTACTTAAAATATTTCTAATATTCTGCCTATTAGAATGGCAGCAAGTCTTTAGAATAATGCAATACAATATTAATTTATCATGCTGCCAATTGCCACCAAGCTAAGATTTTGCAGCTTGTCTTTCCTAGTATGTGAATTTTCATGGATAACTATTAATTTGTAATAATCCCTTTGTCTATTGATAGTTTATCTATTGAGTAAATATGCAGTTTTTTCTTTTAAAACTGTTTATTTGCTAGCTGAGAAATAAACATAGAGATAGGATAGGTAGATGTTCTATATTACATCATCCTGTTTATAAATACAGTGTAATCAAATCTAGTAAAAGAAGCATTGATTTGTAGAATCTAATACTCTTGGTTTATACTTAAACTACATATTTGCTACTACCATTGACTATAATAATCATATTGCAAAACTTCTTATTGAGTGCTTATATACTATTTATAAAGGACACAGATATTGCATAGAAAAATCGTTCAAAACAATTAATTGCTATTTTAACCTATAGCTTTTTAATTATTTTTGTTCTGCTATTTTGACTAACTGGCATTAGTCAGTTAAGGAAACTTATTAAATTGTTTTACTTCATACACATGTATTTATTTAGAAAGCATTTTTATTATTTAAGTTTTAGAAAGCATAAATACTTTAATGAGAATTGAGAATTGTTGATCTGGCTAATACACAAAAATTATTTGCAGATAGTAGTCTTCAGAAAATCAGTACAAAAGAGTTTATATAAAAGTGGTCTAGGTTGTATTGGGATACATTAAAATTGTCTACAAGAAAAAAACTTTTCAACTTGAAATTACTGTTGTTCTTGACTGTTACATAAGACATTTCATCTGCTGCTTCTTATCAACACTCGAGCCTTATTATTTGTCCAGTAAGAAATCGAGTTTCTAATGGATAAATACGCTGGAGAAAGTGTTCCATGCTACAGCAGCAACCAGCGCTGTCGTCATTAGCCACAGCAGGGTGGCATCCGCGATGGAAGCAGCCCTCGAAGCTTCTACATCCATCGCTGTCATTGCTGTCAGAATGTAAGGGCCTCGCGACGGCTGCTGAGAGCTTTCTTTTTCATTCTCAGTCGACAATTGACGCTTTCGTCGGCGCCTAACTGCAGTGCCGCAGGTCTGCAAGCAGCGTTCGTCTGGATCCGTTGGTGTACATATTGTAACATCGCAGAATATGTAGGCCTGCGTGCTGACAGTTTGGGTGAATGACATGACGGCAAAATTGATGCCTATATTCTTTTCGTCAACTCGGAACACGCTGTTGGCGTCTGTGGCACACTTGTTCCTCACTACGTAGTAGCTTGCCCCAGTGCCGTCCGACTTGTCGCTGGCCCAGCAGTTGCGCACGGTCAGGCGCACGTTTAATGGGCTGGTCTCGCGTACCCTGGCGTAGATTCTCGAGCCAACTACTAGCCGATCGCCGGGTGCGATTTCGCTTGAGAAGCCTCTGGCATTGTACGATCTGTAGAGCTTGACCTTTATTAATTTGGAGTAAAGAATGATTGAAAATTTCTTAGCTAGACGTGGCCTACTGTCAAATAACCTTGTGAACAAATCTTGACTAATCTGGCTGATTCCTTATCACCGACCTACTTACAGGTCCCAATTTTCGAAGCATGGTTTGCGACTCAACGCTTACAGTTTCTGCTTAAATGCGCAATTTCATTCTTATTGTGAATTTTCATATTACTAGACCGGATAAGCTACAGTTCTTTCCAATTTCGCAAATTGGAAGATTTTTGACTTGACGAATTAGCAAGTAATCCTTGAACTGAATTTAGTTCTGCAATCAACGTCGCATGCCTACCTCTGATGTGTAACTATCGCCTCCCGTTATTGGTGGGGCCGTCCTAGCGTCCGGTAGCAATGCTGCTGTCACTTCCTTGAGCTTTGGTATCGCGCACTCCACTGGTATAATATAGGGCACATCCACATAGACTCCACTAACAGCGGTAACATTCCTATAGAGCATTGAGGTGTATATAACATGCGTAGCATTAGTCGTCTGAACGCTATTGCAGCCAATATAGGGCACAGTTGCCCACACTGTTGTAGAGTTTTCATTTTTTGTAAAATTGCACGTAGTTTCATTGTACGTTCCGTACAGGCTCAGCAGGCTGGCGGAGGCGACGTCAGTGTATGTGAAGAATACATTCGCAACGTATAGGTGGCACACAACAAACGGTGCGGGTATTGGCGGTGGTGTTAATGAGATCTGGCTGCACCGAACGCTAACTGCTGTGTTTGGAGTACAGTAGCTAGGCGCTGCGCCCCAGCCGTTGTGCTTGCAATCGTTGGTGCTGGTAGCGCCAGCGGGGCATTTTAGTCCGGATAGCATCACAGGATAGCTGGCCGCTGTGGTTAGGTATTTGCCAGACATGCCTATGGCATTTGCTGTTCTGAAAATTGGAAAGTTTCACTATGTTGTTGCGGCTTGGTTTTGCAAAGCCTAACTTACTAAACAAAGAGTTAACTTACTCATTGCGGCAGAGCATACGGCAGATGGTGGCCGCCTCGATGGCACTAAATCCAGCTGCGCAAATAGTACCGAAATTATCTCCGCCCAAGCTGCCGTTCTGAATGAGCACGAGGCCTTCCTCTGGTCCAGGATCGAGCCTAAGACTAGTGATAGTATTGTTGCAATCGATCGGAGCAATTGTGGCAAAGTCGGGCGGCAAAGTTGGACCAGGCGTGCTGGTTGTTTGGGTTCCTGTGCAAATAACAGCCGCATCTCTACCGTTTCCTGCACAATCGGGAGGAAATGAAGATACAACATAGCGACAGGCCGTTTCCAAATTCCAGGTGCTAGTTGATGCTTCCTGTAATCGGTTGCGTTTGCATCAACAATAAAACCAGTTTTTGCCATATCTTGTTATTCGGGTTCCACTTTTGTTTGGCTTAATGTGCCATAACATAATGGCTTAATGGTATGCTATAATGGTATGCCATAACAGGTGGCTTAATGCCGCTACTTGTGTCAATGTGATTTAAACTTACTAAAAAGTCTGGACAGCCACTAATCGCCATGACCGTGTTCGTGTTGCCAACGGTATACGGTGGAAGATCCACTTTGAGTCCAGTGACTCCTCTGTATCCGAGCATAGCGCATACCACAGACGCACCATTGTTATCGAAGCCGAGATTGCAGATTCTACCTACTGCTCCCGTTGACATTGTCACTTCAACAACTCCGAGGTTGGGTTTCGAGCCGCCAACTAGGCGGACACTGACTGGCCTTTGAGAATTAGCTGTGGATTTCGTGTAGATGTTAGTATTGCTTAGAGTTTTTTTTCAATTTTTAACTCAAATAGTGAGAAAATGACATTGTGTACTGCAGTTACTCACCGCTAGTAATAAAGAAGCACGAAAGGACCACTAGCTTCACAGGAAGCAGCCGCCAAAGCTGTTTCATGATCAAAATTCGCTTTCTGATTTCTCGGATTGAATCTTAGCAAACAAAGTTAACAGGTGGTTTAGCATTGACTTTTCCTGGGCTAATCTTTCTCTGTGACAAACTAGTCTCAGCCAGACTTACGGGCGATTTGTAGAAAAGACTGTCTAGCGTACGTAGACAGAAATTGGGAAGAGTTGGGGCTGAGGTTGATATACCCTCCCATTCCACGCTTCCTCTCTCTATCACATTCAAAATCCTGCGTCAACACGATAGGCAAACGGTTGCTAATGGCAACCAAAGTCGACAGCAAAGGCAGACAATTAAGCAGAGGCAAGATGAGGAGAATAATTTTGGGGAGATGTTGAGTCTTGCGACAGGATAAAAATTTCCTCGCCCTTCTAACCCCATGTGTACAATCCGTGCAGTTCATGGTGTGGGGGCGAGAGAATATTGGCTGAGTGAGTACCTACTTTGGTTCCCTCTTCCCATTTGCCTCACTGCTCAGGGTGTACTGCAGCAGGCACCCTCTCGCTTCTCTTGGTTGGGCGTCTCTGCATGCGCTGTCAATAGGCAGCCACACCCTTGGTAACTTTCAAAAACAAGCTCTTCTGATGAGTCAGTTAGCCTATAATGAGGCTTGGGAAGCGGACTTGGCTTAGTCTTAGTGCTCTATCTCTGTCTGCTGTGCTTGTTTCTCCTCAGCTACCATCTCCTGCATTCATTCTCTGCCTCTCTCCCTCCCTCTGTCAGTGTTGTGTCGGAACTGCCTCGCATCGTGCCGTTTCGGACTGGCTTGTTTATTCATTTTTTCTGTCTCTCTCCCTCTCCGCTGCTGCTCTGTATTAGTTTGCTTTGGTCGCGCGGCTGCCTGCGTGCGAAGGAACGGATTGTGCGCAGCAGAAGGGGTTAGACAGATGCAGACACCGACGCACCCCAACTCCGCCGCACCAAGTCAGCCTCCAATTGAAAAGCAAAATAGGGCGATTGAGAGGACGGTGAGGCGCGACGCAAAGAAAAAATGGCTAAAAAACAAGCCAGGGACCACATGCAAGAGCTGTTTAGACGTTCCATTCTTTCTCGCTTTCGTCTTATTTCACCTTATTTACAATTATAATAAGGCGCGCTCGGTCAGTCCAACTGCGTCGTGTTTGAAACACAATAATTACTCTGTTAAGCTTTTAAAGTAAGATAATTTGCTTTAACTCTTTTTTGCGCAAGGAACTTTATTATTGCCGAGGTAAGGTTGTCATGGAGATTGATTTATTTTTCTTTTGTTTACTCGTTGATTAGGCAAAGCTACGTTTTCATGACTAGTTAAAATAAGTCAGGTTGAGAGTTTTAATTTTCGATTTTTTTCTTATTGGCCTTGTTATCACCATGTTTACTCCATTAATGTTTTTGTAGCTTTTATCGATTATTTATTTCATTATTTTGTCAGACCTTTGACCTGTGAAGTGCCAAAATTGAAGAAAATAGTATAGTGTCTTTCAGTGTTTTAAATATTTTTGCCATCTAATAAGTTAAAGTCTAGAAATGATTAACACAAATGCTGTAGTTGTTGTCAAGGCAATAGTTTAAGGTGAAAAAATGTCTAAAGCATGTATAGGTAAACTTAAGCAGTCTATATTTATTCCTTTCTATTTGTTGAACATTTTTGTGCACAAGCACTCATTAAGTTCGCCATAACCCACGGCGCATTAAAAACGGGGTTTTCAGTCACTGTCTGGGCACACACATGATGCAGTTGTGTACGTGTACTCAAAATTCCACCCGACTATTATTGTAGCTATTTTTCTCTTCCATTGTTGGTCACTCACTAACAGTCCGACTATTTTTTCTTTACTGTTTATCTACTAGACCAGATTTTGTGTACTAAATAAAAACTTTAGATATAGAATACTATAATTGTATGATATTATACCGTTGAAAACGCTACCCTAACAAGAATCGCCAAAAAGTCGTTGCAAACAACTCACTAGTGAATCTAGAGACTCTGGGTAGCTCTTGTGACTTTTTAACGACTTAAACGCGTCAAATGTGACGGAGAGGCGCGACTGTTGCGTCACAAGCGCGTCACGTGAGTTGTAGAATCGTAAAAAAATCGTTGAAGAATCGTTGTGTTGGCGCTTAACTTTCGCCTGAGATGCGACTAATTCAACTAGCGATGCAAATACGATTCAAACTCAACTCCGTGACTCTACAGCGACTCTGGCAGGCCTCAAATAGGACTCTTCCGCTCCAGAGTCAATGTACCGTCGCGCCAGAGTCAATGTACCGTCGCGCCAGAGTCAATGTACCGTCGCGCCAGAGACACTTGCATCGCGCCAGAGTCACTTGCATCGCGCCAGAGTCACTTGCATCGCGCCAGAGTCACTTGCGTTGTGCCAGAGTCATTAGAGTCGCGCCAGAGTCACTTGCGTCGCGCCAGAGTCATTAGAGTCGAGCCAGAGTCACTTGCGTCGCGCCAGAGTCATTAGAGTCGCGCCAGAGTCACTTGCGTCGCGCCAGAGTCTTGCGTCGCGCCAGAGCCACTTGCGTCGCGCCAGAGCCACTTGCGTTGCGCCAGAGTCACTTGCGTCGCGCCAGAGTCACTTGCGTCGCGCCAGAGTAACTTGCGTCGCGCCAGAGTCACTTGCGTCGCGCCAGAGTCACTTGCATCGCGCCAGAGTCACTTGCATCGCGCCAGAGTCACTTGCGTTGTGCCAGAGTCATTAGAGTCGCGCCAGAGTCACTTGCGTCGCGCCAGAGTCATTAGAGTCGAGCCAGAGTCACTTGCGTCGCGCCAGAGTCATTAGAGTCGCGCCAGAGTCACTTGCGTCGCGCCAGAGTCATTAGAGTCGAGCCAGAGTCACTTGCGTCGCGCCAGAGTCATTAGAGTCGCGCCAGAGTCACTTGCGTCGCGCCAGAGTCTTGCGTCGCGCCAGAGCCACTTGCGTCGCGCCAGAGCCACTTGCGTTGCGCCAGAGTCACTTGCGTCGCGCCAGAGTCATTTGCGTCGCGCCAGAGTCATTAGAGTCGCGCCAGAGTCACTTGCGTCGCGCCAGAGTCTTGCGTCGCGCCAGAGCCACTTGCGTCGCGCCAGAGCCACTTGCGTTGCGCCAGAGTCACTTGCGTCGCGCCAGAGTCACTTGCGTCGCGCCAGAGTCACTTGCGTCGCGCCAGAGTCATTTGCGTCGCGCCAGAGTCATTAGAGTCGCGCCAGAGTCACTTGCGTCGCGCCAGAGTCTTGCGTCGCGCCAGAGCCACTTGCGTCGCGCCAGAGCCACTTGCGTTGCGCCAGAGTCACTTGCGTCGCGCCAGAGTCACTTGCGTTGCGCCAGAGTCACTTGCGTCGCGCCAGAGCCACTTGCGTCGCGCCAGAGCCACTTGCGTTGCGCCAGAGTCACTTGCGTCGCGCCAGAGTCATTTGCGTCGCGCCAGAGTCATTAGAGTCGTGCCAGAGTCACTTGCGTCGCGCCAGAGTCACTTGCGTCGCGCCAGAGTCACTTGCGTCGAGCCAGAGTCACTTGCGTCGCGCCAGAGTCGTTTCAGAGTCGCAGACAATTAAACGCTTTAAAGTGACTCTTAGGCGACTCTTTGACAACTTTTTGTTGACTTGTACCGTTACATCTCGTCAATTTCGAGTCGTCTGGAGTCACTTCTTTCATATTTTTACCTGTGTTACCTGAAAAGACTCAGGGGCAACGCAAGTGACTCTGGGACGCTTCTTGGCTTAGGTACCGTTTTCATCGGGTAATGAACTGAGAGGCGAGTAAATGTACAGACTGACTGTCGGACGAAGGAAAAAGGAATGCATAATAGATCTAAGCCATTTTCCATGTTTTTTCTATTGACTTTTTAATAAGCAAGAAGCAGTCGCGCGCTCATTAAATAATTATTATTTTGCTCTGGCATTTCAGCTCATGCTTCTCTGATTAAGGCATTTAAATTAGTTTGCCATGCCTGAAGCGATACTCGATGCAGCTGGGAGGCAGGCCCGGCTCCTGCTACTCTGCCTTGCCCTACTGGCCATTGCTTTCCTCGCGTGTCCGTTAATTGCCAGTCTGACAGTGAGTCATCGGGGGCTGTTCATATCTGTGCTTAATTAGCTTCATCTAGGCACTTGCTGCCTTCCTCAGTTAGCTCTTCAAAGTCGCCTGCACGAATACCTACCTGTTTGTAGCTTCATTCGGGCTTGTTGATGATCCAGTTGCTGAAGATTAAGTCTGAGAGTAGTGCTGGATGGCCGTGCAGCCATGTAGATGTATCTATCCATTTTATCTATCTATCTATCTATCTATCTATCTATCTATCTATCTATCTATCTATCTATCTATCTATCTATCTATCTGTCTGTCTATCTATCCATCTATCATCTATCTATCTATCTATCTATCTATCTATCTATCTATCTATCTATCTATCTATCTATCTATCTATCTATCTATCTATCTATCTATCTATCTATCTATCTATCTATCTATCTATCTATCTATCTATCTATCCATCTATCATCTATCTATCTATCTATCTATCTATCTATCTATCTATCTATCTATCTATCTATCTATCTATCTATCTATCTATCTATCTGTCTATCTATCTATCTATCCATCTATCTATCTATCTATCTATCTATCTATCTATCTATCTACCTCTATATCCATTTATGTATCTATTCATCCACCCACCCCATCTCCACAGGCTGTCCAAGCGGCAGATTTGGTCCCTACTGCAACTACTCGTGCTCGAACTGCTACGACACCGCCAGCTGTTTGAGCCTCAGAAACGCCAGCGGCGGCTGCTCGGACGGCATCTGCACCAAAGGCTTCGCCATGCCGCCGCTCTGCCAGACACCCTGCGGAGTTGGCGCCTTTGTCAACCGGTTCGGCTTCAACTGCAGTTTCGTGTGCCACTGCAACGGCAGCGTTGGCTGCGACGCGGTCAGCGGCAACTGCGAGCGGGGCTGCGACCCGGCCTGGATCGGGCCGGGCTGCCAGACCCAGCTGCCGGCCATGCAGCTGGCTCCAAGCGTCATCAGCAACGATTGCGCAGGGCTGACTGTTTCATTCCGACGATTCAATGCCAGCGTAGATGTTGGCACCAATTCTGTAGAGTCTATCGGCTGCAGATGGACAATGGGTCTAGCGGCCTGCTGTGGTACACTATTCGCGACTTCCTGCAGGTACTGCCAGATCCCTATAACGAGACCATGGCCTACGCTTCGCTCAATGCCAACTATTCGTATCGGTTTCGCGTGATTGCCAAGTTTGCCGCCCGTTTTTTACTAATTTCTTCGGCCCGGCCTCGCCCCGCGTCCAGTGCCGTGAAGCCGGTTTGCATACGTGAGTGCAGAACTATAATATTAAATAATTCTTAGTTTTTTTCTACTGTTAGTAGTGTTTCGGTATTTTATGCAATTTTGCTATTGTGCACATATCTACAAAATTATTCGTGTCTTTTAAAATCTGGGATGGATATCAAAAAGTTTTTTTTTTGAAGATTGTCTGGCATCGCGGAGAGGAGAAAATGAGATTAGAGAAGGGAGAAAATAAGAGGAGCGGATATAAATGTAAGAGACGAAAGAGATTGATGAAAGGAGATGAGGGGTTAGGAGATGAGATGGTAGAAAAGGTGAGAAGATGAGGGAGAGTGAGTCGAGGAGATAAGAGGAGAGTTGAAGTCGAGGGATGAGGAGAGTGAGCGAGGAGGAGATAAGAGGAGATGTGAGGTGAGGACAGCGATGAGATGAGAGGTAAGGTAAAGAGATGAGAGGACAGTGAGTCGAGGAGAGGAGATAAGAGAGAGGTGAGGTGAGGACAGGCGATGAGATGAGATGAGAGGTGAGGTGAAGAGATGAGATGAGAGCAGAAGTGAGGTGAGGAGATGAGAGAACATTAGAATAGACAGAA